>JAVSBS010020611.1:52063-62985 GCA_033124195.1 Coracias cyanogaster | reverse complement strand
AAAACAGCCCAAAAAAAAAAAAAAGGCATAAGCGCGCAGGGTAGCCAGGCAGACATGGATATGAGATGGCACTGTGAAAACTCGCAGGTAGCTGCTTCTCTCACAGGCGAGGCACTGCAGCATGCAGGGTTTAAGATACCGTTAGTCTGACAGCGAGGAGAGAGAGAAAAAAAAAAAAAAAAAGGCATTTGCAGCGATTACCGAAATGACTTTTTTTTTTTTTTTTTTAAATTAGAATGTGTCTCCTTGGAGATTGCATGTCATTAATATTAAGATCGAATTTCTGCACGATATCTGTTTTAAAGCTAGAAAAGCTTTTAAATTGTATTTTTTTTATTTTTCCAAGAAAATAACGCTTTGGTACCCAGCGCATGGATGCTTCTGCTTTTTTTCTTTCTTTATTTTTTTTTTCTCTGCTGCCTTTTTAAAACAATAGAGATGGGTTTTAGCATGTTTGCTACCAACGAGTATAAAGGAAAGGAAAATTGAGAAGAATCAAATAAAAGCATGAATAAAAACTGCTTCAGATAGTTGCCAGGCTACTTCCTTTTTAATAATCCGGCAATTATTCTGGCTTAACGATGCTTAAACCCTGACCGTGCATGCTTTTCATTTTGGCTCAGAATATGCGTGTATGTGTGCGCGTACGTGTGTGTGTATTTGTTTTGATACGTTTTTTTTTTCAGTGAGCATTTGCACAACTGGAATTCCTGTGAGTTATATGCATGCTTTGATAAGAAAAATTGCATACAAATGAATGACTGTATTTGACTGACTAATATTTCATGATGTATAATGCAAAGTAGCTTCATTTTTAAATGGATTCATTCTGATCTTTACGGGTGGTGGGGGGGGGGAGGGTAAATTGCTGCATGTTTATTGACAATGAAAGTGTGTATTTCTTAAAAGACTGATTGTTGATTCGCTTGTTTCTAACACAGAAGAGCAAAAGGGTTTCATTCATTTATTTATTTCTGTATTTTTAAATAACAAACCTCCAAGGCATCTAATTTAAAAGGGCATTGGTTACAAAGCTTTCCCTATTCCCCGAAAACAAGCAGAAAGGTAGGTGTTTGCGGGGGAGCGCTCAGCTCCTTTGGGGAGGTGCATGATCTTTTCTCGCTCCCTGTGCTCCCCAAGAAGAGTTAAAATGCCAGGGCACTGTCGCGCCTGCGCGCACCATGGGAATTCTGCTGGCAAAGCCAGAGCTGGCACCAGGTGGGATGGGTGTGTCGCGATAGTGGGCAAGGAAAAAGGTGAGGACACGGGTTGCCAAATGAGGTGAAGGGGCTTTTAAAGCAAGGAAGTGGCAGCCCCTATCTGTGTACGAGTGTCTGATTTTCTAATTTACCCCTCATTAGATAGAAAGTGAAGGGGAGAAGCTTTTCTGATACATTGTTTATTTCAAATGAATCACAGGATAATAAAGCAGGGGAGATGGTTGTTCAGATTTAACCTGGTTTACAGGTTGTAGCCACCGTGTCGAGAGGAGTTACGGTTTTAGGAGGCTTTTGTCACGATTGTGAAAAGATTACCTGATGAATTGAATCTGAGCTATCTTTATTTTTTTTTATTGCTGCAGTTGCAGGGCTGATGATCAAACCTTTGTACCTTTGGTGTACTGGGTATATTGTGTAATCCTGTTTGCATTCATTATCTGAGCATCCTCAGACTTCTGAGCCTTTTTTTTTTGTTGTAGATATTTAACTCTCTTAATACGCAATTCTATAAAGCAGCTCTTCTCTTATTGCTCTAGTCTAATTCATACCTGGTTTTGCTCTTCCTATAGCATCTTACAGACCCCAGAAATGTTTTGAGTGGTTGTTAAGAGTTTTCCCATGCCAGATGGTTCTGGCCCATTGGTATCTTAGGCCACTATTCAAGTTCAGGCTGAAAACTTTGTGAATTGAGTTTGGCATTCTCAGCTCTGTTCCTAATAGTCTTCCACATCAGCTAGGCATCGTTTATAATTTGACACGGCTGACAGCATCTACTTAGAAGAAGCTTGGGGCTAAGCCAGAGTCGAAGTTGAATTGCCTCTAGACTCCCTAATATTAATGATCCTTCCAGGTCAGCACTGGAGTAATTGCCAGGGCAACCAGAGGAACTGTCCATTAAACCTGCCTAGATGGTAGCTCACCTGTGGAGAGAAGCATCAGGATGGCATCTACAAAATGAATTCCATTTACTTGATATAAGCTCTGCTGGAGTGATAAATATGTCAAAAGCCAACATGTGGTCTCCAGCGTAATATCAAGTGATTTTTCTGGTATTTTAATATTGATGATAACTAAGGTTAGGCAGATTTGCCCTCAATATATCTGAAAAAGAAATCCACACAAAGATCTGGTTGGTGGTTGTATCTTGAAGGACAAGCCTACATTTCTGTAAAGGTATAGTTTGATCTAAAACCTTGTGGCATAAAGCAAGGGAAGAAAAGGTCACGTTGTCCATGCTCTTTAGTCCATGAGGTATCTGCCCATTTAAAATAACCCATTAATCACTCAAAGTCTGCATACACCAGGGAAGCCTGATTAGGTGGGCAGCTGGACCTTTAATCCAGAATCAATATTCAGCAGGAATTCAGAGGAGACAAACAGCCCAAGGACAATGTTTAAAAACTCAACTGCACTTTATGTCTTGGAGTAATGCTGATTTAGCAAGAAATTCCAGTCACAGTGCAAGAGGATTTATTTTTTGACCTTGTGCATTTGAGATGACATAAAAAGTTAAGGGTTGTCAGCATGGCTTTAGGAGTAGGAAATGCAGAGGAGGTTCAGCCATCCTCTGTTGTCATTACGAAAGGTACCCACATGGAGTACCAAAGAACAGAGGTACACAGAAAAAACAGAAATATCAATGCTTCAAAATAAAAATTACATTCTTTTGAAATTGCTTCTGTGCCAGGTAGATGATTTAACAAAAATAGCATCATGAGTGTAGTTTGGTGACACAGATGAGGGAATGATCTACCCTGCTGCAATCCAAATGGAAAATATCCTCTAGGACATCTTGGGCCACTACTTGTTCATGTATCTACTCTCTATTCACATCTGCTGAAAATCATGACTTTTCTTCAATAGCCGTGTGAACTACAGCAGCCTCGGATTTCTCACTATGCTGACACCCTTCTGCCTTGGGTCACCCATTGCCACTGCTTAGAGCAGTTGTTTCATCTCCTTAGAGCTCTTTATGTCTTCACACTGTTAGAGGTGATGTCACAGCTTGGTTGGGTTGTGTGTACATAAAGAAATCATCAAGATAAATAGCTGAAGAAAACATCAATCTTAGTCAGGGAGAAGCTTGACAGTTGGAACTTGTTGATGAACAGCAAATGCTTTTCATAACTTTGACATTTTCAATAGCTTGAAGTATTTTATCATTATTTTTAGTTGTGTACATTAATATAAGGTTTAGTCATTCTGTGTGTCTCATGTTACTAATTATTAAAAATTAGCTAAGTTTTTTTCAGCAGCTGATCAGCTTTTCTGACTCAAAAAATAATTTTACACTAGTTTCGCACATTCAGCCAGGAGTAATGTTGAATTTCTGGCTATGGTTTTTAGTGGCTCTCTTTGTTTTTGCATTTCTGACATGTTTTTTGAATCCACTGAGTGTCCTGCTCTTGCAAGCTGCTCTAAGCAGCAGATCCAGAAAGAGTCTGACAAAAGCATGAGAGGTTGCGCTCATGGGTAGTTTGAATGATTCCAGTATTTTGCCATGCTTTTCTGCATTGCGTCTTTTTTCTTTGTTTACATCTGAATTGTGCTTTATTTTTCCCTATGGGATGCATACTTAGATTTAGTTATATAGAGACATGCAGTTAAGTAGGGCTAATCCTTTTTTTCTGATTGTATCTTGCAATCCCTTTTGTGTGAAACTTCAGATAATGCCTCCAGTTGAAGTACCATATCAAGATATGACAGAGTAGGGGCTGGGGGCAAAACTTAGTCAACAGCTTTTTGAAAGGATGACTTTACATCAACAGACAGCCAAAGAAACCCTTGCAATTACTCATCCATGGTTCCTCATGGGACTGTTTCTGTGTAGCCCACATCCATGGATGGTTGGTTTTTGACGGGACGCGCCCATACATCCAGATTGCTACTAGCAAGAAATACTGCTATTTTTTTTCTCTACTACTGCATTAGACTGCGTAAGGGAAAAAATGTGTGCAACCTTTAAAAAAATTAGAAGGCCAGAGATTAGAAAGTGTGTTTTGTATGTGCAGGTAATCTGAGTTGTAGACACAACAGGTTAGTCCTGTGCAGCAGTGACTGAGTATCCGAAGAAGATGGATTTAGGTTGAAATTCTACCATCCTTAAGGTCAATGGAAGTTTTGTCACTGACTTTAATGTCATTGACATGTTATCCCTGGCAGAAGTCTGAATAGCACAGTGTATAAAGTCCAAGTAGCAAAGGACAGTTATTTGAGATGTTAACCACAACCACTAAGTTAGCAAAGTTGGTGAGTTGTCTTTAAGAAATGTATTGCCCAGAGAGAACATAGAAAAGAAGCAAATGTGCGTTGTTTCTATAGGGTATAAGGCACAGCAGAAGCAAAAACGAAGTTCTTATGGCCCTTGAGAGTAAAGCATATTTTTGAGATCTTCATTCATGTTACAGTTGCTTAGTTACAGCAATATGACAGCAAGCAAAAAGGCACAATTTTACTTTACATGTAACACAGGTATATTAAATACTGCTATTAAATGTCAGTAATACACCAAAAATAGGAAAGCTGAGGAATGAGTACATTGAGTTTGACAAAGAACAAACCTCTGTTGCATTTCAGAGCAGCAAGGTGGCAGCGAGGAGGTAGTGAGAGACCACCCAGCCAAAATCACAGCAGGATAGATAAAATGTCCCCACCAATAAGCTCTACTCCCAAATGCAAATATGTTCTCTGAGGTTGACATGAACGTCAACCACCATCTCCTGGGCAAGCTCACTTCCCCCAGCCCATGCCAGCTTCACAGCAGTTTACAAAGCCAAGCTAAAAATGTAGCTTGTGATTTCATAGAGGATGTCCATCTGCACCGAACAGCCTGAGCAGCCCCGGGCCCTCACCGACAACTGCGTCTGTGGAACTGCCGTGTCCCACATGAGCGTTGGGGACTGATTTCAGCATGCGTTGCATCAGTGCCAGAAATAACTCTCCTCTCGTCCTAGGCATAAAGGGCACAATGCTAGGGCACTGCACCCTTATTCGTCTCTAGGCTTAGCCCTGAGAAATGCAGTCTGCATCCTTTAGATGAGTTTGAACTGAGTCTGGACCAGCAGGAGCTCGCCTCAGGAATCCTCCTGGCACGTTCAGTGCATGTTGGATTATGGTCACCTTGTTCAGTTTTGGTTAGGAAGAGACTTTACAGGAGAGCCTTTCTGTTACTTCTCTTTTTATTCGTTGATGTTATTCTAGCTGACTTAACGGACAGCAAGATGTTTCTGCTAACTCTTGCAGGGGTCAGGGTGCACAAAACGGCTAAGAGAGAATCAAAGTAATTTCTTTCTTTCTGCCTGTATCTTAAGTGCTAAATTGCTGGTTGCACCATTTTTGCCGGAAGGCATAGCAAAGTAAGACCCCTCATTTTTCTGTAAGCTGCACTGACAATTGTCATCTTTACCAGCCCTAACTCTTCCTTTTGCAGCTTTACCTGTGCAGAAAATTTGTCACTACATAATTCCCCTTTCTACTGTGGATATCTAGGGAATAATGTAAGTGAAGTGGCAGCAGAGACATCTGAAAAGGCTGCAGAGGCGACCTTTGCAAAATACTCCTGCAGGGTTACTGGTGATGATGTGTGAGGCAGAAAGGATACAGACTGACATTCAAATCTCACTGTTTTTGTGCAGCAGACGGTTACAAAGGAAATAATAGCAACTTCTAAGCCCATAGGAATGTATCTGTCACTTTGTCTAATCTTTGTTTTCTGGCAGTCTGAAATAGGCAACTGAGATGGTCACCCTAGTCCTGAAAAAGTCTGAAAATTTTCTTGCATCTGAACTGTCTTGTAATGTCTGTTCCCTGTTGCTATATAGGTGATTTATCTGAACCAGGAAAGAGCAGCAGCTTTTATAATAGTGGGAGCATTCTTCCAGTGTGCCACCACTGCGGGATGAGGAGCTCTGGCAGCTGATCCATGACCCTTCTTCTTGCCTTGCATTGTGCTGAGACTGACTTGACTGCTCTAGTAGACTTTGTGTTATTCTTTTTATAGCCCAGTATCCAGACTGCTTCAGGGATTAAAGTCAGCTTTTCAACTTCAGATATTGTTGTGTGTGGAAATAAAGCCACTGAAAGTTAGCTGAGTAAATGATCTAAAAATACAGTGGGAAGTGACTAATTCCCATTGAAAGCTGACCTCAACTGTAATTCATTTCAGTTCCAAGAGAAGATTATCATTTATTTGTGATTAATTAGAACCATTTGAGATTACTAAATAATAAGATGACCCTGGAAAATTACATTATTCCCCTTGAATGAACTGTAAGCATCTTCAGTTGTTTATCAGACTATTAGTGCATGACATACGCCTGTACTACTGATGAGCTATAGAGAGCAAAATGGAAAGATGTTGCCTTAGCCATGTTGATAACTAGAGTAAGAGCGGAGGAAGCTGTGAAAAATGTTGGTTAAACAATGTTCTCTCACAATGTGGAAACTGGTGTTACTCAGAGCCTGACTGGATTCTGCATCTCTTAGCCCAGGGCTTGGTGTTGTGGGTCGTGTTCTTTCTGGCCCCACTTCCTTGCCAAATCAGTGTGCAAGTGCAGGATACCTCTGCTTCTAGTTTGAATATGAAAACTCCTCTTCTTTCATCTATTTCTGGGAACTTCATGTTCCTCATTAATTTATGAATATGCAAGATAATTTCTAGGTTTTAATTAAATTTGAGGATCCAAGCAAGAACTGAGCAAAACAGTTATTCATCATATTACTCTGGCATTTTGGAGAAAGCTTGTGTCACTGTTTAACCCATGTTCAATTCATGGTGAGCTTTGCAAAATGCCTTTTATTTGGCATGGTCTTATACTACAACATTAGTGTAAGTTGTATACTGTTGTGAGCTGTGAGTTGTATAACTGTTGTGAGCTGTTCTGGCTGCAAAATACTGGAAAGGATGCTCCAGTCAGCAGGTGCTGTCAGTCTCCAGAAAAAACAGAGGAGCTTCAGTGGGGAACGCTACCGTAGCATATGCACAGGGGTAGCATCTGCAGTAAAACCACTGATGTTCCTTCTTGTGCTGGTGGCCTGATTTCAGGCTGTAAGCATGGTGTGTTTTCCTAATCCATGATCTCTGCAGCTGAGGGAGCCAGCCAGGTCTGGATGCTGAACTGAGCAAAACACGGGCTTTGTCCCAAGAATCTCTACTTTTATTAGATTGTCTGTATGACACTGGTGGCTGGCTGATTACCAGATACGTTTTAAGAGTTGTGATTGTAGTCTATATCAGGGAAGTTTTGTTTATCTTGCACTGCAGAGGTCAAATCAGGAGAAACTCTGCTCTCCTTACCATCAGTTTTATGCCAATTAAAATCTCAAAATAAGTCTTCTAACTGGCTCTGCTGCTCTTGGTAGTGCAATCTATTCTTCTTTTTATTTTCTAACCTCATTTATAGTGGAGGACTGAGTGTTAGATCTCAGAACCAGCACCCCCCTGAAATGTCTGGGAGCAATATTTGCTTCTTATATCTGTTTCTTTCTGGCTGAAAATTCAGCTAAGCATCATTAAATCTGTCCCAGCTACACACCTACTCCTCTAGAATTGCACATTAGGCCAGTAGCTCACATGCGGTAGTCCCACTTAGAGGCCTATCAGTATAAGGGAGAAGGTATCTCAGTGCAAGCGCCTTCAGTATATTTTTAAAATAAAGTGGCCAATATGCTATAACCATCCATCTGCCACCAGTATTTTGCAAGCCTGTTGGCTTTAATTCCTGCCTTTGCACACCCATGAAGAAGGCACCCTTCCCAAGGTCACGCAGCAGTGTACTTTCATACTCGGAAAACTGATGAAGGGTTATTCAGAACAACAAAGTGAAAAGTCTCTGAAAGGATTCATCCCTCAGCAGGTACTTTGAATCTTGCATGCAGCTGTGGGCTACAGCTGTGGAAGGCACAGAAAGTTATATAAATTAGCTTTGTGGGGACAGCTAATTGGCAGGTTCTTCTTCAAAACGAGACCCTTTTGTGTGGTGAGCATGTGTGTGCAAATTTTCATACTCAGGCAGAGCTGTAAAAATATTTCACATGTAATCTCCTATTTTTCCTGCAGTGATTCAGCTGTGAAGGACAGCTCATGTATTTTAGAATGATCATAGATAGCTCTCAGCCCTGATACGAAGGGAAAAGATTGTATTGGAGTAATCTGATTTTGGACAGAGAATCTTCTTTGGATAGACACGCTACCCCGAACTTCTCAGTTGATACCATCCTCAAGAGCACTCTGTAAAACAACATAGTAAACACTGATTAATGTCTTGGAAGCTGTGGAAGGGAGGATTAAATAAATTGTAGAAAGTTACAGTATTTCTTACATGAGCCAGTGGTGAGGAAACCAGTCTTGGAAACTCCTGTAGTCCGTTTAAAAAAAAAAAAACAACAACAACCTAAGAAGACTAGGGCATCTTAACCTTCCAGAAAAAGAAAATAAGTATCTTCAGAGACTTTACAGTTTATCCTTGTGGTATTCTTGGACATGAGGAAGATACCGAAATTCTGGTACCAAAGATTGAGGGTGACACTTTGGTGCAAGAGAGAGAGGATTTGGGCTGCAGCAGGCAACAGGGAAGTTTTATTGTCTTATTGCTCTGCATTTATGAAAACTTCAATTCCAACAAGACCTAAACAGAGAGCAGATGCAGGCAGGTTTAACCCCTTGGATTACAGCACACATTCTGTGATGACCGCTGTCCATCTCCATATCACAGTGAGAT
Source organism: Coracias cyanogaster (assembly GCA_033124195.1). Lineage (NCBI taxonomy): Eukaryota > Metazoa > Chordata > Aves > Coraciiformes > Coraciidae > Coracias > Coracias cyanogaster. Next base: position 54,047 of record JAVSBS010020611.1, on the reverse strand, counting down.
TTACCCAAATGCATGATTACACAGACAAGCAGTTGATGGCTATATGGAAAGTACAGGAGTTGTGTGTTTGTCCCCAGGAAGAGCTGTAGTGATGCCAGAGAAGACTGTGAAATACTAGTTGTGTTTTCCCAAAGCCATAACAGGAAAGAACATAAGCTAGTGAATTGGGCTGGTTTAGGGAGGAGTGAAAGCAGGCTGGAGAAACTGCTAAGTAGCTGAATATGCAGATGGTTGACGCCAATGTTCACCAGAGGAGACAGGCAGGACTGGGTGGGATCATTTTGGCTCATTTCACGATACATCTGGCATTTACCTCTCAGGTGCTGTTGTGCTCCTGGAAGCAATCAGTTAACAAAGTTTCCTGATGGGGTATTTCACAAAAGGAAAGTTTCTTGAATAAATGAGCAGCAGAAGAGGTGAGCTTGATATCACAGCTGAGCATGGAAAAGCATGAGGAACAGCAAGCTCAATAAAGCAACTGAGGTCCACAGTATCCAATATCAGGAGATCCGTTCATCTAGAGAACTGAAAAGATGACACACATTAAAAGTGATTTCTTATATCTGAACATGTATTTCAGCCAACCTTTAGAAGATGCATTAGAAAACATTTTTAGCGTGTAGCTTCTGAGATGCATCAATAAACATAAGGCAGTGGGGGATTTCAAAATGAAGTCAGATTTTAGCCAAGTTTTTTCCAGGTTTACTTAAATAGGTATCCCTTCCACACTGCTCACCCTATGTAGCCATTAGGAGCTATTTATATTAAATGTAAAAATTATGTGGTAGAACTGAGCCTTTAATTTCATGAAGCCCATTTTCTATGTCAAAAGTAACATTGCATAGGAAATGATGCAAGGTAGACTGGGTCATGTATAGCTTATCAAGGTCTTAAAAGCTTGTCAATGTGAGACTTTTTTTTTGGGGGGGGAACAAAAAAGACTGGAAAGCTTATCACTGCAGGAGTTAACGTTTTCTTGATATGATGAAGGACAACATGTTGGAATTGTTGCAGAAAGCTCTGTGACATTCTGTGGTTAAAGAGCACTGAAGCATTACCTGAAAAGAAAAGGAGGAAGCTGGAAGAGAATGAGGTCTTGGCCAGTTTTGCTGCAAACAGATTTATGGGTGGGAGAGCCTATGGAAACTATACATCTGTGAGAGGACCTGGGAGAGGTCACATTTTGGAATGTGTGTTGATAAGATAGTCAGGCACAACACCACAACAAAAGCAGGTGCTAGAAAGAGGAATGGATTTGCACATGTTTTGGCATTTGCCTCCTTGCTAAAACAGCAGCAGGATTGGGAGTTAAACTGGGAGGGAGTTCATGGTGCAGGCTGGAGAACCCTCCAGCATGAATTTGACCTTACATATCAAAATCCTGTGATGACAAGAAGAAAACCGTCTTTTCTCACCATTTCCTTCCCTCTGCCCCTGCTCCTTGGGGAAGTTACAGGTGATGATTTGCTTGCCTAGATCAGTGCTTGCATTTTTTATTGCCTGTTTGCTTCTGGGGAGAGGGAGAATTTATCAGGTACAAATGCTGGATATCAAACAAATCATAGAATCATTTAGATTCAAAAAGACCTTTAAGATCATCAAGTCCAACCAAATTTAGCCTTGCTAGTTCTAAACCAGAAAAAAATGGCTTTGCTGAATCTCCCAATATATAGAGTCTCAACCCATCACTGGCATGGAAGAAATGTCATAGCTTTTTCCAGATAGCAAAATTTCAATTCAGTTAAGAGACCTCTGACTGAAGGCAGGGAAGACTAGCTCAAGGCACAAATTTTGAACAAAAACTCATTGTGGTTCATTCACCCACAGAGGAAGGTATTTTTCTATCATTTCACGAGAAATTTTTTTTAATATAGCAAGACTCAAACAAACTACCAGTACTGTAACAGCCAGGGGTCCTCAAACTTTTTAAACAGAGGGCCAGTTCACTGTTCCTCAGACACGTCGCGGGCCGCTGCACTGTCCC
>JAVSBS010020611.1:0-51963 GCA_033124195.1 Coracias cyanogaster | reverse complement strand
CCCCCCCCCCCCAGTTCGGTAAATACCCGCGGGCTGGTTTGAGGAGCCCCAGGGGCCGCATCCGGCCCGCGGGCCGTAGTTTGAGGACCCCTGGCATAGACATAGTTATATATTGTATTGAGAACTTGCATTAATAGTTACTGACAGAGCCTAAACTAGATTCTTCTTACTGAGTGTTTTTCAGATGTTTCTTTCTTGATATGAGCAATTTTGAAGTTGCTGATGCCTTCTTCAGCATTGGTGGTTTTTAAGTCATCACCATTTTGTGTTTATTATAATAATGAATAAAACATTTTGGAGGATAACAAAGGCGGAATGATATGACCTAGTCTGCATATCTATTTTCAAAATGTTGACAAAGAATGCTTGAGTCTGACAATGTCTCATGACCTCTAGGGTGACCCTTCACAGTCATTTTAAAGAAGACATCCATTAACTGAGAAACATTTCTGTACATGAACTGTGTCATTATCTAGAATAGCCATGTTTTCTACCAGAGTGGCCTGTTAACAACAGTTCATTTATCTAAGAAGATGTCTCAGTAATAGTGGAATGACTGACCAAATAATCCTAATCCAGAAGTATGGTGATCTGAATTTCTACAGAACCTGTTGAGGACAGAGAGGCTGGTAGATCTGAGATCTGTCAGTGTTTATCCAAGCAAAATTCCCTCTGGCAGCAATGGGAGTAATGCCTAGTAAGACATAAAGACCCAGTTAGTGGAATTATACCAGAGGAATTCATCCTTGCTTCTGAAAAATTCTACTTTAATCCAGTTGACAATATGGGAAGGGAGCAGAAGTGGGAGATGAATTTAAAGAGCAATTAGGGGAAGAGTTTGATTGTAAAGCAATTCTGGCTTTTTGCTGTTTGATTTTGAAATTATTTCAGTTGTCTTTCATTTAAGAATGTTGAACCTTTAATGAAAATGAGAAATTAGATGCTGCCATTAGAGGGGAAGTTGCACTTATTACAAAGAGCAGGCTTGTATGCAGAAGTTGGTGCACAATGCTGAAGTCACTTTGTCTTTCAAGGAGTTGATTAAAGTGGTTCTTGCCTTTGTGAACATTTGTGTGGTTTACATGGTAATGGAAAATATTCCTTCATCTCCTTTCTTTTTAAAATATCCTTGTACTTTAATATCGGTCCTGTGATGAACAGCAAAAGTGATGTAGGTCAAACACAGGCATTCCTGTTTGTCATGGTTAACATCCATACCTCTTCAGTGCCTAGTATAGCTTAGCCCCTAACAGGTATGGCTGCGGGGGTTGGCACTTCTGAAGCTTCACTGGATTTCTGTGGGAGAGGAAAAGAAGAAACAAAAAATAGCAAAAATTAAATTTCCTGTTTTACATAAATGTCTTTCTACTTTGGATTTCCACAGTATAAATTATGGCATGAAATATTGATTTGTTGCAAGGCATGGTTCTGTAGCTTATTTGCTTAACTCCTGCAGTATTTTAATGAAAATCCAATTTGATTTTGACAGGTTAGGGTTGTACTTTTAAAGGCAAAGTGGCAGATTTGTAGATAGTGATTCCTTGAAGAGTGATTATGGAGACGGTTGCTTATATAATTGCTACATTATTTGAATGTACCGGTATTGTACATGACATTAAAATAAGTAATTAATCCCTATTCTTATTATCCCCAGTAGCTAAAAACACAGGGAATGGAAACGTAGACCAACCACCGTGAGAAATAGAATGAGTCCTCAAAAGAGGTCCTGATTGCTTAAGAAAATGAGATGCCATGTCTGATAAGAAAGTTGCAAGCATGTATTTCTGAGATTCTGGTATTTCACTTTGCAGATAATTTTCTTATCTAGAGTAATTAGGGCTATTTGTTGCTTGCATGATTCAGTGGTTTAATGCAGAGCTGTTGCTGCTATTGTGAAAGCACGGGTTTTCTCTTGGGTATACCCAATACTGGCTCTCAACTGTGCACTGAAGCATTGCAGCTCATGCTTTTCTAAGCTAAAGTGGTTCTCTTACCACATTAGGCAGAGCAGGAGGGGCTAAAAATAAAGGATCTTAAAGGCTTTTGGAGGTCATGGCTGATTGCCCTGTGTAAAAAGCAGAGAGACTGAAAATGGTTTTATTTGCAAAACTTAAGGTTGTGTAAGTGGGAGGAGGGTTGATCTAAATGCTTGGACTTGGGACAGAAATAATCAGTTTACTGAATCTCTAGTGCTTCTAAATGTGTATAGTCCTTCGCAAGTAAAAGTAGTAAGGTTAAAACTACTGCATACAGTGCATGGCATCTCCAGAACTGGATCCTTCTTGACGTGGGAAAGGCAGTACAGACTTTGAAGTTAGGACCCAATTCTAAAGCTGAATACAACCATATGGAAAGATTGACTAGTCTTTAATTGATGCTTTCATGAAGTTTTGAGTCATACAGCAGTGACCTAGTTGAAAGCAGCTGTGAAACAGTGATTGTGTCTTTCTAAACAATATGAAATGCTTGAATTAAGCACAGAATTTCCCACAAACACACACATGGTTGCTCTGCCTGTTTTCTAGTTCACTGTGTACAACAGAAGAATTAAGTATTTAGTAATTTTCCTCTTCTGCGGGTAAGAGTATGCTTTAAAAAAAAAAAAAAATTCTTTTTTAATTAGTGGTTCGGGTGCCTAAAACAACACAGTGAGTTCAAAGGTTTACCCGTGAGGCTAAGCATTTGCTGTGCTGGAAGATGCCTGTTGCTTGGGCATGTTATTGTTCAGTCTGAGAAAGGGTATGTTCAGGTTGGATGTGTGGAGTAATGTTAAGGTGTGTCTTTAAGATACAGAGCATGTTTTCTGGAAAAGTACAGTGTGGTCCAGAAACCATGTAGAGCTAGACTCAGCCTACTGCAGTCGTGTTAAGTAATAGATGGTGCTTCAATGTGTTTGATACTAATCCCAGCGAGAGTGGAAAACCTGAGAGCTGGGAGGGGATCCCTGGGTCACAGGGGAATTAATTATCTTAGGAAAAGTAATAAGGTACTATAATGGAAAGGTAAGATTTCTGTAACTCTAATAAGTAACAGAGAAGGATGAACCCCTCAGCATCCATAACAGAAGAACCGGGAATTGTGGCGATCCCTCTCTTGCAAGCGATGGTTTCCATATAACAGGTGCTTGCAGTGGAGAGGGAGCACCACTGACAATGCCCTTTCCTCTCGTCATGGTGTCCAAGTGCTGGCTGTTGTTTGCCATCCTCACTCCAGATGGACCAAAACATATGCAAGGAAATGCACCCAAGGTAGCCATGTCAGGGACTGGTCAGAAAGTAACTGTGGGGTGGGAGAGTGGCTGTGTGTGTATTTCTGCCTGTATCCATTGTTGGTGCAAAACCATGTTTCCCTGGGGAAGCTGTGTGTCTCTAAGTGTGGTGAGTCATTGCCTTAATTAGCTAGGAAAGAGAGGCTGCCCTGCCATTTGCATTGAGAAGAGCTCCGGCTCATTTGTATGCAGGGAGCCAGGCCCAGGGGGTTTCAGGGGACCAGAGTTTTCAGCATCACATGAAGTCTCACAGGGAAATGCCTGGCCCAAAATGGCATCTCTGCATTTCATGCCAAAGCTCAGCTAGGAACATGCAATGTGTCAGAAAAAGAGTAATTAAATTCTGTTTTCTGATGAAAGAGAAATAGGCAGAAAGGCACAGACTTGTTCACTTGGGTCCTCCATATGTTTTTGGAGCACGGTTTCTGCTGGGGAACCTTGAAGAAGTAAAAATTACATAATTTTGTCTGTTCAGTGAGCTGAATCTGTTCATTTTAAATGAAAATATTTATAATCATATGTCAGAAAAAAGTGTGATTTCTAGGCATCTATGGCTAATAAGAACCTTGTGGTGTGAAATCTAGTCTATGGCTGCTAAATAGTTACCCATCTTAAAGCTATGCTGGCCTATGTGTATTTTTAGGCATCCTATCAATAAATATTTTATAAAATGCTGCAGACAGTCGAGGGAGGAAACGTTCTGTTGCAGAGAAACCTAGTTTCAGGTTCCCGATAAAATGATGAGGTTTATAGGGTTGGATATCAGATACAAAAACAAGGATGTTGTATAAAGCGCATCAGATGTCATCACTGAAGAAACCCTGCTGTGTGGGGAATAATTTGTGATCCTTCAAAGAAAACTAGAAGGGCTCTAAGCAGACCATGTAGTGATAAATATCAATTTGGATGTGTTCCTATAGTGATGAAGAAAGCTATTTCTTACTTTTATTAACAACAAGGTCAGCTCAGTAGTAAATGAAAAGAAGACAAACAATCTTTATTGATACTTACACTACATGTTTAATGGAGAATAAATTTTGCAAGTGCTCACTGTAATTGCACATGCCGTTGCAAGAAGTCTGCCATCTCCAAGTCAGCATTTGGGGATTATCGTCGCCTCTTGGAGGCTTCACTCCAGCATTGCCAGAACTCCCGATTTGTGTCCATTGTGCAGTGGTGGCACTTGTTTTACGTACATCTTCTGTGTGCATGAGAACTGCTAATGCTCAGTCTGTTCCTGTTAAATTGATGCAGGGGATAACAGCCTTCCCGAAGTACAAATTGACGTGTACAGCTGAGGTTTAGCTACTAGCATACATAATCCTATAATGGCAGATTTAACTTTCAGAGCAGAATCACTGAAAACACCCTGTCTGTCAGTATTTGCCAGCTGAAGAAACACCCAGTCATGGAGGAGAGGTGGTAGCAGGTGTGGTGGAGCAGTGCTGCCGTGCTTTCTGCTCAATAGCAGATGGGCGCTGCTGGCTGGCACCCCTGTCCTGCCTTTAGGAACCAAAACACTTATTCCTCTCTGATTGCCCATTTGGAGACTATCAGCCACCCCTCTCTTCATGGTGAGTTAGTGCCTGCCATTTCCGTGAGGTGCTTTTCATGTAAAGCCATTTTGATATTGTTCAGTCAAAACTGAGCAGTGAGTGCGGAAGGTTTTAGGGAAAAGAAGCTGGCTATTCACACTCTGCCCTGCTGTTTTAATTGAAAGCTGTTGCATAAAGTTGCAAGTGTGGAGCTATGCATGCCAAGGTGACCACTTCTGAAGGAATTCCATAACCAAAAAGGGATTTGAGACTGCAGGGAAGGTTTTCATTTCCTTTGTGCAGCCATCTAATGGAAGACATGTGTTTCCCATGGCTATCCTGAAAAACAGGTGTTTTCTGCGTTCTATGTTGTTTAAAAAAGCCAGGACTGGGGGCATTTGGAGATATTGTGTGTTCACAAGTAAATGGTAGGATAGGAGAGGACATGACAGCAGGCTTTTGCTTGGGTCTACAGCATTACAGCTACCTGGTATTGTGGCTAATACAGAAAACAGGAGCCAAGTTTCAGGATTGCAGAAGAAGAAAGAATCGGTGTTAGAGTGTCCCCCATACATGTCAGGGTGTCCCTCATATCATGGGGTGGGAGTCACAGATGAGTTTCCTAGAAATCTTTTCACCAGTCAGTAAAGCCACTGGCACTGCGTAGTTGTCTATATTTCTGTTGTCTGTCAAGAGAACTTTTCTTTTAAAATGTCAACCTCATCTATTTTTAATGTGGACAGTTGGGTAGGGAAGCAAAAGTGCAGCTCTATACACAACTGCTAAATACTAATATCAGTTACCACTTGTTTTATTGTTTGGATTTAAAAAAAAATAAAATAAAAGGGCCGGGTTGACAGCGCAGCCTGTGTGCTCTGAAAACAAAGCAAGTACTTCCAGACTGAGCATTAGCATGTGTCAAGTGCATTTTAGAAAATAGCTTTGCACTATTACCCGTAAAAAATACTACAGGGTGTGGCTAGTCTACTCCACACATTGGTGGATGAGGTTAAGAAGTATGACTTTTGTGCGTTGAAAAGGGGGCGTGGATTTTATTTCAAGACAAAAACCCCAAAGATAAATTATTGCTTTGCTCAGAGAGCATTCAGTTAGACATATTTTTTTTCCCCTAGGATTTTCATCTACCCAACTATCTGAGTGTAATTTGCATAAATATATATTTTATACCTATTTTAATTCAGATGTCACTGCAGAAGCAGGCTGGAAAGAACAAAGGAGAGAGACTGCAACATTTTCATTATGCTGAGGAAAAATATTAAGACATGCTGAAATATGTGTATACTAAGTCAATAGTCTGCAGATAGTGGGAAAGAAATGTTAAGGAGCTACCTCACTGTGTACCTGGCAGAGTTTTGTAAGAAGCTTTGTCATTTTGGTAAGCAAATGCAGAGCAGAGCCAGGTCCTCTGTGGCCTCATTTTATGTAGGGCTCTCACTTTGTACTGTGATGGATTTTTGATTACCGAAGACTTCGTTGTGAAATTAAGCATTATGAACTCGTAGGACCCACCCCGTTCTGGCTGCTGAAGCAATTTTAAAAGTATGAGATCAATTAATAAAATTAATTGGGGATTAAAGAACAGTTGGTTGAAGAAAGTGCTTCTAGCTGGCTGAGTATATGACTTGAGCACCCCAGAGGGTCTGGTCTGCGGAGGTAGTTTGTCCATTTTCTGTGAGTTTTGTGTTCACAGATTGCTTTGCTAGACAGAAGTAGCTTCAAACCGAAGCCTTCCCAAAGTCTGGAATACTTAGGCTCTGAGGTTTTGATTGGAGGCCTAAAGCTGCCCATTAATATCACAAGCCTTGTACAACTGCATTTATTTTTAATGGATGTCACCAGGAAAATTTAGTTTAGCTGAGCAATGAAGTATTATTAAACGGACAAAATACATGCAAGGATGATTCAGAGATTTCTGCTTTATCTGCTGCTTGGGCTTTTGAGAATACTTGAACATTGCATTTTCGCTGCCCTCATTTATGCTGAATAGTTATAAAATTTTATCTCGATCTAAGGTTTTCTTCCTTTGCTTCCAAATATCATTCTGATCTTAAATAACTGCTATTCAAAGCAGACCTCATTTGAATAATGTATTATGCACAATAATTCAGAAAATATAATTGATTGCTTTTAGAATGTATTTCTATGACTTTAACTTCATGGAAAAAAAGCAGTTGAAATATCTAACTGATATTAGGGTTATAAAGGGTTTTTCTGAACATGATTAAATATTACTAACAAAACCTATTCTTCCATCCCTAGTTATTGGAAATACATCGCTAAGTAGTTTACAAATCTTATTAGGATACAATAAGCATCAGGCAGTTTATATTCTGGTTATGAACAGCATGCATGAGCTGAGCAGTAGGCTTGAGAGCTAAAATGCGACTGAGGCACGTTCCCACAAATAATTGCTATAGCAACACTTTCATAATGTCTGAGATCTGCTCCCTTGGGTTCACACCTGAAGTTTTCTTTATGGTGAAACAAAATGCCTTCTCAAGTTGAAAATACTGTGTAATGATGAGCGTATTGATGGCTTTTGCATTTTTTTTTTTTTCATGAAATTAAATTTCAGATGTTGAGAAGCATAATGGAACATTAAAGGAAATTGTTTGATGTCATAGTGGCCATTTGTCATGAAATTCAACATTGTGTGGCTCCTTCTGTTCAATTAGTCTCTGCAAATTGGTGTGATCAGGTGAAGAAATACCCTGTGGGAGGTCTCACCTAACTTGTGGAGTTTTTCCTTCTCTTCATCTGAGTGCTTAGATGTTACATTAATGTTCTGTAAAAATCAATCAAAATAAGGTTTCAGAATTGTAACTTCTCTTATTTCAAATGGCTGCACATTGGGATGCAGGTTTTGTCTCTGCTTATTAGGAGGGCTTTGACTCCAAGCACTGAAATACAGCATTGCATACATAGCAGCTTTCTTGAGGGACCCTAGTAATATGACTTGTGTTTATGGAATATCTTTTGGCGAGATTCAGGATCCCAATTCCTGATTTGTGCTGTTGGATAAAGCTAGCAAGGGATGCCCCAAATGGCAAAGGGCACGTCAAAGAGCAGCTGAGGAGTACTCACCTGTTTGGTGTCATAGTATAAAACATTCCTGTGCGTCTGAGGACTATTTTTTTCTACTTGATACCTGATTCAGGAGGGAAGGGGTTGAACAATGCTTTTGCAGGCAGCTCCTACACTCCTGTCCCTTCTGAGCAGCTCAAAATCTGTTCCTCTGTGTTGAAGCTTATTACAGATATTAAAGTTCATGATACATGGATAACATTTGGTGAAGAGTATAACTCCATTATCATTATGATGAACAGAGAGCAACAGATGAAATAATTTCACCCTGGGTCCTGGAGTGATGCAGTGAAGTCTGAGCAATGACTGCGAAGGGTAGAGCGCTGAGGGCAACAGAGGACTTCGATCATCCAAGCAGGCTAATTAGAAGTCTTTCAGCAGGGAGGCAAAGGTGAGAAGAGGTTATTAAAAAATGGATCTTGCAGTGATATTAGAGAGAAGAGAGAGGTCCCACGCTCCAAAGGACAGACCTCAAGAGAACTGCAGTGCAGGAGGAGGAGGAGGTTGGGTCCCTTGTGTAAGACCAAAGAAAACTAAAGACATGAGAAATCAATGATAGGCAACGTGTGAAGGTAACTTTATAGCTTTGTTCAGATCTAAGAAATCTGGAGAATCTAGTGATTACATGTTTTGTACAGAAGTTTTAAGAAAAAAGGAGGAAGAAAGAAAAAAAAACGCCTCCCTCTTCTAAGGTGCTGTGCTACAGCTAGGAGTCTCCTAACCCGAGACTCTTTTGCTTTTTTCTGTGTCCTCTGTAACAGTGAGACAAGCATTGGCAGGTTTAATTATAGCCTTTCCTGACATAGCATGCCTACATAGGGAGCCAACTGAGTATCGTAGTTGCACCAACAAGAACTTCTAGACTCTCATCTTCATTTGAGCCTGGATCCTACACAATCCTTTTTAGTTTTAAAGAGGAATTTTATCTTTCTGTTTGTGCTCCAAACAAATGAAATTTCCTTGCTTTTGTGCTGTATTTCAACAAATAAGATTATACGGTCTTATGAAAATAAATTTTACAAGATAATTTATAGGCTCTTGCCAAAGAATGGAAAGACCTTATCAAAATATAATGCCATGTTGAATAACTAGTGTGCACATGGATGGTTAATTTCTCTCTTTGCGTTCTCTTTTAAATTCTCTGCCATATTCTTCGTAATTCCTCATAATGTAATAATGAATGTGAAACATCAGACTTAATCATTTCAACTTAGATTTTTTGGATTACCTCACAGCAGAAATTTCTTTGGAGTATGTCTCAGAAGCGTGCAATGTTGCAGTCAGGACAGTGATTAGTGAGTAGCCTTAAGCGTATTCAAGTGTAAGGTAATTCCCTATGCGTTTGAGCTTTCAGTTTTAAACGATATCACAAGAAGTGATGAGCGAAATACACAATTGAAGTGTGAACGTTTTGTTTCTCTGGAACTGTATAGCTTTACACCAGCTGACATTCAAATATGTTGTTATTAATCTGTACCAGCATTAGACTGTGCAGGCACAAGATGAGTGAATTAAGGCTTCACGTCAGACTTGAGTTCTCACATCCCCTAATTGCTGGGTGTTGGTTCCCTTTCACACTTACAATTTTCCAAATCAAGTGTTTTGCATGTGCTTTTCCCGGCTGCTTTAAAAACAAGCAGCAGAAATGGATTCTGCTGTGCACTATCAAACTGACACCTGGAAGCAGACAGCTGGCACAGCTGGAGCCTGTGGATCCACCTTGCTGACACATTAACAATGATTAGTGGGAGTCTCAGACTTATGTCCTTTAAGATGATGAATCTTCATGGACCAGACATCTGCAGAAAAGTTGAAATCCTTGATAGAGTGATTAGCAGATAACTGCTGAAAGTGAGTGGAAAGCTGAAATCTTGGTGCCTGTTCTGATGGCTACAAACCTGTTGCTTTGTAATTTTGCTTGCCAGTGGCTGGTCCAGCATCCTTTGTCTTTATCCCAAACCTCTCTGTATCCATTGTTCTTTTTAGCTCTCCATGTGCCACTTTGCTGTAACTTTTTGTCCCCATGCTCTCTTCCCTTCATAATGGTGTGTGTTTTCCCCCCACTCTGAGCCTTATAGCAAGCTCAGTGTTTCGCTTCTCTTCCCAAATCCTGCAGCAGCTTATCTAAGTTACCTTTCACATATTTCTGTCCTTTCATCTCAGTATCTCATCTTGCCATCATTCCAAGTCTGACTTCTCTCTCCTTCCTACTCCAGTGTGAGGAGCACACTGTCCAAATGCCATCAGCAGCAATATGGACAGGAATCATCTCCCAGGTCTCAGTTCCTGTCTTTGGTACTGGAAAACCACTACCTATCCTCTGAAGCAAGACCATAATTTTAGGTCCCAAACCCAAACAACCTCCTGTGTGAGCTGCAGTTTTTCTTAGGCTGTCAGTCTAGTCTTGTGTTAGATTTTCATATATGTGATGAAAAAGGTAGGTTCCTGCCTAACAACATGATTGTGAGCAATGTCTACATGCAAATAATGTGTCAGTCTTTTTCTTTTCTGCTTAACCTGGTCTGAAAAGCTGTGGAAGTGTTTCATTACGAGTGTGTGTGTGTGCACGTAGACTTACGATTTTATACACCCAGGCTTCAGGACATACCAACGGGGATACCAATGGGATCGGAATGTATCTTTAAATAGCTAATTTGATAAAAGAATTGCAAACAAGACCTTCAGAATGGAAAACACTGACTCCCAAGTGTAGGTATCGTATTATTCTATCATGTGTATTGAATTCATAGCACTAAAGTGGTGACAGAGATAAAACTTTTCTTATCCAAGTAACAAAGGTTTGAACTTTCTCTGCTTTTTGTTGAAAGTGATTACTTAAGAAAATTGAAGCCTGGAAACAATTAATGGTACATAGGTTCTTGCAGGCTAAATGATGCCCTCTGAAGTGCATGCCCCTCCCACATCAATCACTGAGAGCATCTCTCAGGCGTGCAGAGTGTTGCTGATTTCCTGTAGCATGTTTCTCACCTGAATTTTGAGTGCTCTTTGTAGGACGGTTATAAAATAAAGGCATCATTAACAAACCCAAATACCTCTGTGACAAATGTACGCTTTCAGAAACTACCTAATTAACTGACTCTACAAAACAGTGGCTTTAATGAAATTCTTATTTCAATTGAAAGTCAATTAGACATTGTCTCCTTCCAATGCATGTATAGCTAAGTCTTGTTAATATTAACAAGTTGTGCTTGCAGAACGAAGGACATTTCTCTGCCCTGCAAAATTATATGTTATTTCCTCAGTACTTTCCCTGGTCCTGCCAATGTTGTTTGAGTTTTAAAATTAAAACCTTACAGTAAGGAGATGTAGAAAATTTTTAGTAGTGGAACTAACTGCTCAATATTTGAAAAGGCTGTATTTCAAGGGCAGATTTGTGGGAAGCCAGCTTCAATTTTCCTTTCTCTGGTTTGGGTAAACCTGTGTAACATGTTGATACTGGGGCTTTAAAATGTGGCCAAGTATGTAAGAGGGAACAATGTGCACTCTTAGCTCCTCAAAAACTTGAAGTTCCAGTATTGACTATAAAAATCAAGGAAAGTAAGTGTTGGCAGTACAGGTGCTCAACTTTCCTGGAGGAGAGGAAAACTTGGGTTGGGAGAGGGATACCAGCAGGTGCTTACCTGCTCTGATGGATTTAAATGAATTTGCCTTGAGTCAAAGACATGCTCAAATGAGCGTGAAGGACTTAGTATGGATAGGTCAGTGTTGAATAGAAGATCCCATGTCTTCTGTTTACTGCTTCTGTCTCTCACTTGTCTCTCTCGGGCAAGATGAGATGGCTGGTTTACATAAATGGCTAAAATGCAGTCTGATAGTTTATGCCATTTTCTTCATTTCTTATAAAATTATTATTTTGTACTCTGTGTTTTGAAATAATATAGGAAAGCTTTCTCTGCCCTGAAAATGAGTGAGAAGACAGACTGCATGTTAATTGCAGGAAGTATTCCTTACAAGGTGTTTTTCTTGACTTCCTCTTTTCTGAGGTCAGTAATAAAATTCCCATGGGTATCAGTGGGACAAAACACTTGTGTGTGGCAGAACATAGTAATCATGAATACTGTCTGTAAGTAAAACTGTCGTACTATAACAATAAAAAAAGGGTGAAAGTGTGGTTCGATATAAGTGCCTTTCTAACTTCACTGTATAGGGGAGATTTTACTAAGTAAATGGTTCCAATCTTTTCTCTAATTTGATTAAGTTTTGCTAAGAATGGTCTTAAACCCTGTGGTTAAGTTGCAAAAAACCTAGCCTGTGTTAGCAGCTCATTACTCAATTAAAAACCAATCTCACTTCACCACCAAAAACTCAGAGTCATTTTTGAAGTCTTTAATAATGCTATGTCTGAGTTTTGTGAGGTGAATACAAATTCAGGAAGTCTTATATTTGAAAAATTCAATGATCTCTGTACATGTGATTGGTAATACAGAAATATAAATTAAAATGTTTCATATCACTGTTGTAATGTTGCAGTTTATTAAACACAGAGACTCTGGGTTAAAAGAAGAAAAACCTGCAAAAGTCTCTGCTGTCTTGTGAGTTCAGAATTAACGGAGACAAAAATGTTTGCTTCAGCAGAAGAGATGGCTAAAAATAAAATGGTATCAGAAAATACAAGCATAATACCCAGAAACATTTCTCTCATACATAGAAGCAAAATTATTTTCTTGACGAGGAGAAAATAGGATTGCACTTCATCAATCACATTCCATTCCATATATTTTATACTTAGTGCAAATGTAAAAACAAAACAAAAATCAAACTGCATTTATAGTTCTTGTTCTGTAATGAAGCGTGGTGTTTATGAGAGAAGGATGTGGAAGTTCTGAAGAGAAGCACCTAAAGAAAGCACAGGTCACTAATTTAGAGTTCATGTTTTACCTGTGCCTTGTTCTCAAGCTGTTGTAGTTACCTGGGGGAAGTATGACTGGAAAACATTAGTTGAAGAGAACAGCTTCTGATATGTATGATCCATGACAGAAGCATTTATAATTGCAGAGTGAAAATAAGCAAAATAAGGTGGTTTATGGAAAAATAAATGTTACACAACTAGGAATCTAAAACTTAGATAAGAAAGCAATAATGTGACGATTCAGTCTTCATCAAAGCCAAATGGCAGTAAGGCATTATGTAATTAATTGCCAGTGATTTTTATGGTGGCATGTTGCATACCAATATCTACTTTCAAGGATAAAGTTCAGGTTTGTGCCATGTCTCTTCACCTGCATTTATTCTCCAGCATGAGAAGCCGTTGGGCTAGTTCTGCCTGGAACCTCTCATGGCTCAGGGCTCTGAGAGCAGACTGAGCTGTAGGGTCAGCCAGAAGTTATCGTCAGGGATATGAGCTCCCATTTCCATCACCCAGAAGGAAGAGAGGGAAGGCAAACGGAGCAATTTAGATGTGGTACAGAGCTCATATGTTTGTTATTCCCAGCCATCCACCCCTGCGCAATGTCTCCAGCAGGAGAGATGGAAACAGTTAGGTCTTTTTTACTGCACCTGTAGTTCTGCATCTGTCATGAGCAGGACTGTGTCATACTGTTCTCAGGAAAGAAGTCAAATACTGATCCCTTCCTCTGGCACTGCACAACAAATTTAGGTCTTTATTAGTGCGAAAGTGTGCATAATGCTGACATGACTCCTCATGCAAAACATGCCATCAAGTTTTTATGAAATGAATTAGCCTTAATGTGAAGGGTGTGAAAGATGCACAGTTCACTCTTTATTGCAGCCAACACCATTTTGACACATTAGTCCAACGTTCATTGTAAACATCACTTGTTCCCTTTATAAATACTGAACCCTGTGCCATAGCTTAAAACTTGGATCAAGTAACGATGTGATTACTCCAAAAAATAAACCTTTCTCTTCCTGCCGAAAACTGAGAAGTGGTAACTCCTATCCTCAATGATCTGTCACTGTGTGGTTGCTGCTTACTCTGTTTCCAAGAACAACAGTTAATATGGGATCAGCTTGTTTCAACAAGAGAAGTCCAGAATAGCACCTGCTGTTAAGCAGTGAGTGAGTGTGGTGTTAAATATCTCCTTGCAAGGCCTTTAAATATGGAAGAGTGGCCAGTGAAAAATATATTGATGGAGATGTATGCATTTTCATTAGTTGCCCAGCAGGGAGAGAAACAGGGAAGAAAAACAGTGGCTTCATTTTCCATACAGCAGCTCCCCAAAAGTTTCACAAGGAAACAATAAAAGTGACGTTCATAAATAAAATGAATATAGAAACTGGGTTTAGTCTATATCTTTGAAACTAACGTTATTCATATGTTGCAGGAGGTAAGGGACCTGACCTGATAGGAAAAGATTTGGATTATTTACTTGTTTTTAATTAGTAATACTTCTGTTTTTAAAGATTAATGCAGCGTGCTGCCTGCCTAGCTGTCCAGGTAAAAAGTTGTAGCTTTGCCAAGCGTGTGGATTTTCTCAGCTCTGCTTCTGCTTTTTTTCCATGATGAGATAAATGGCTCTAAGACTTTGACCAAAGCAATTAACTTCAAATTCAGAGCTTAAAGGAAAGCCATGCAGTTGTGTTAACATTATTTTACTTTAAATCCTCTTCCCAAATATATTTCCACTACTTGTGGTAATTTTGCCCACGAGAACTTAGATACTTGGGAAGAGGAGGGAAGCTGGAGAAGGAATACAAGTGCTGCTTTGTATGGAATAATACTGTGGAGGTTGTTATGTGGAAAGATAGACTTTCTGTACTTTACATAAAGAGGTGGAGGCCAGAAATAAGGTTATTTTGCTTTGCAGCATGGGGCAGCCACATTCCCATCACCGCTGGTTCAGAGGTAGAGGCTGAAGGTGACCTGCAGGGCATATCTGATGGATCGTCTTGAGCTTTTTACCTACACCTCAGAGTTTAATTTCTACAACACTCACTTCACTAACTGAAAGGCCTTATTGTGTTTGCTTATTATATCTTAGGGGTTTGTTGTTTGGGGTTTTTTTTTTTCTCTGAGAGGAACTTGTTAATCAAGGCTTTTGCTTTCCTCCAATGTCAAACACTGACCTATTCAAGAAATAATGTGATGGTATTAATTAGATGAGAGCCAATTTTGAGAAAGTGTTTCGATTTTCAGTTACTGTATTTTCAAATTACAGGGTAATAATATGTCAGCAGTTAATAAAAGATATAATAAATATTGTGTATGTGCTTGCAAAATTAGCATTTTAATATCCATGTCCAGAAATAACAATTTTCAGTAGCACAGTGCTGAGAAAATACTTTTTGTATGTGGGTGGACGAGCAGTAATTGATGTGCACATACTTGTTTGACCTGTAGCGGGTTAAATACAACTTTAGAGGCAATTGTCCAAACAGCACGTCATCTAGAGCTGATATTACTGCTAGATCACTATACTATCTTTCTCAGCAAACTGCCTCATGCAATGGGAGGTTATTAACACCAGGGAAAAGCTGGCTGAAGAGTATGACTGATTAATGTGACATATTAAAGTTTCTTTCCACAACTGTCTCAACAACTAGTCATAGAGATCTGCTTCATACACAGAAAATTAAATTTAAGTTACACAGTCTTGGCTAGAAAATTGTGCAGTTAATCCCATCCCAAAAAATGAAATTTGATTTTTTCCACATGAACTCTTTTGTGATTTTTCATACCCTGTTGGTTTCTACCAGCATTCCCATAGGTTTAGGTTACTTTATTCCTCCCTCTAAAAGGAAAATAGGGGAAAAGAGGAATATATATATAATTATATATGAGGGATTGGTTTGGGGGAATCTCTCTCACTGCCTCAGAAGTTAATTTCTGCAGTGCAAAAGTACAAAATGACTGGTTTAAGCTCCCTCCTGCAAACATTGCATGAACCACATTTTTAAAGGAAAGCTTGCCACAGCTAATGAAGAAGGTAGTCGTGTACATCTGTTGTTTTTTCCAAAGCTTTGTTTATACCATCACTCTTGCTATATGCCTATCTGCTAAGCTGAAGAAACTCCTATGTTTAAATATCAGTTGTAGCTGATTCTCTCTGAACTAAATAGCAAGAATTTTAATAAGCTGTTTTTCAGGAGGGAAAATGAAGTAATGTAAGAAGAGACAATAACCAAGCATTTCAGAAAAGGAGAAAGAGAGGCTTTGTTTCCTAGTCCTACCTCTGAAAGTATGTTTTCAGACAGTTCTTTTTTAACAGTCATTACATTCTTACTCATTAATCTTCATGTAATCAAGTCTGTTGATGTCAACTCCCTTGTGCCCTAGCCATCCCCTTTTACTGCCTTGTCGCGTTTGCTCCTATGACCTTACCATTAATTTCTCACTTTCTTTACTTCCCCTCCCAACACATCCATGCTCCATCCTCCTGTGCTGTAGCCATGAGCCTGTTGGTGCTGCCTGCCTCTTCCTGCACGGCCCCAGCTGCCCTCACCTCTGTGCTTGCCAGACGGGGTTTTAAATATGTCGAGTTTCCTCGGAGAGGCTTGCAGCCTCAGCAGTGCTCTCCAGGCACCATCTGTTCCCAGCATCTCCTTGGCCAGTCGCAGGATCCTGCCTGGCTTTTCTCTGCCTCCTTCTTCCTGACCTTCCTTCCTGCCATCTTGGAGCATCATTTTAGACAATTTATTATATCAGAGCCTGCGTAACCACCCGTGCTTATCAGTAGCATCCTCACTTGACCCTTCTCATCTTCTGCTCTCCTCTTTCACACTCATTTGTTGCATCTGGTCTGAAATCAACCTGCAAGCTGCTCAGAGCAGAGCCTTTTCCTTCCAGCTGCCTTTAGCACCAAGCACAACAGTGCCTGTATAGTATCAGTAAGTGCCAAAGCTGTACAAATAAATAAGAATAGTTTTGATTACACAATTGAAGTCCTCATCTAAAATAATTTAAACATTAGTCAGAAGTGGTTATGCTGTTTATAATTCATATAATAATTTAGGACTGCTACTTTTTAACAGTTATGTAATTTGGATTTCCTTGCAGTGCTCATGGGATAAAGTATATTATTGAACAAGAAATGAATAAATGGTATTCAGAGTAGCTGTAGGGTGCTATGATTTAAAGGAGAGCTGGTGGAATACTACAGGAGAAAATATGCAGGATCCATTATGCTGTTAATGAATGCACAATTCACATTAGTGATTTAATTTTTAGATCATATTTCTCTGGTACCCTCAGGTATAATAGGCTTCATACATAAAAACTGAATAAGATGCTATGTATTTATGCCCAGTCATGCAAAAACTGAATAATCAAAGAAAAGATTACTTTCCTATATTACTTATTCATTTGCAATGATTTTTTTTTTTCTTGACATAGCATTCAAAGAGCACTATTAGAAGAGCACAGCCATAATAGCAGGTACCAGTTTTGAACCCATGGTAGTAACCTTTGAGGCAGCTTGATATTTACCCATAGCTGCAGACTGTCACTGTGTTTAAACCATGACAAGAGCATCATTTTTTGATCTGGCCAGGAGCTTTCTTGAAATAGTCATGATTTCTTTCCTCAGGCAAGGTGGCAGATTGGTGATATTTTAAACTCTCTCTTGGCTAAGAGACAGATCCCAAAGTCCTTAATTTTGCAAGCAGTGACAGATGTAAGCAAGACTTACTCCTGCAGGGGCCCCACCCATGACTACTTGTCAGAAACAACATTATGCAGTGACTTCTAGCTTTACAAAATGTGATTTTTTTTGATCCATTTTTTATATTGGCACGTTAATTGTAAGCTTTCTTACCATACTGTTGCTGAAATGTGAACAGATGACCACTTTTTAAGAAGCTACACGTTACAATGGACTGCATTGTAAATGGTACAACCACATGCACAGAATGAATCTGAAAAGCTCTGAAAATGCACAAAGAAAAGAAGATACAATCAAAAGAAATTCTGCCTGGCGTTCCAGGATGTACACCTGCTATTTTAATATTTTTTTTAATCTCTTACAACTAGAGTATCGCTTCTTAAATGAATTTGAACAACTTGCCCGGGAGACTTCCTAATCCGATCGTGTATTATGATGATACCAGTTGGATGTTATCCTATTAGACACTCACTGTAAATAAGGGATTTTCCACTGACTTTTAAATCCTTGATTAATGAGAATGCTCAAAGCAGTGTCCTGTAAATTAGCCATAGTGCTAGCAACAATTGCAATTCACTTAGGAGAACTGATTTGTTTTAAATCTTCCCATCCAAATTAAAAAGCATGAGGAAAAGATAATGTGCAGTAAGTAAAACATATTACTCTATCATGTGTTATTTTTCTGTACCCCGTGGCTATCTGAGATCCCTAGGTCTAAATATTGCTCTCTGTTCAGGTAAATTCCTGTCTGTCAGAGAGAAAGAACTCTGCTAGCTGGCCCCTAGCATTTCTTTAATTTATGTATTCTTTATATTCTCTAGTGTTTTAGCTAATTCTTAGTCCCATTTTAAATTGTGCTAAGCAGTCCATCGGCTTTTTCATTTGTAGTTTGGTCACTGCCATTTCACTTTCCTTTCACAGCTCCTTTGCCTTTTTTCTGATAAAAACGTGTATGAGTAGCAGGAGAGGTATTTGGGCTTGGGGAAAGGGGAGAGCAGGGGGAGGCTGTGACACATATGTTAATTGGTACTTAAACTGAAATTCTTCCTGACATATTTTTCTGAAGAAAACCTTTTTCACATCATCTTACCACTTCCTTTCTTATTCAAATACTGGTAGTTGATTTATTACTTGCAACAAAATTGGTTTATATCTAGTACTGACTTTAAAATATACATTATTTCCTTTAATGCTCTGAGACATTAATGAGGTCTTCCTTGACATGCTATATTCACATTTAGTTAAGGTACTATTCATTTCTGTACTCATAATATACATGCACTTTTATCAGTCAAGAATATCCCTTTGTTCTTGTAGAAGTGTGAATACTATTTCCACAGATGGGAATTAGTGTCACTTTATAAAGACAGTTTTCACACTCCCTCTTATAAGTAACTGAGCAAAGTATCTTGCACATATTAAGATACTTCAAGTGTATGATTCTTCCATAGTTATTTTCTGGTAATTTTGAATGCACTGCAAACTGTACAAGAAGTAGAGTTACTTAAAGTAAACTCTGATGGTACTATTCTATATCAGGAATCATCAGAGACACTGCAATAATTCTTTAACTCTATCTGATCATTTCACCTCAGTTTGCTCAACGTACAAGGGTTACTCAGCCATGCATGTGCCACAGCAATCTTAAACAAAATTCCAGTTAGACCAGTAGATCTCACAGGCCATAATTTCTTGCTATGATTATTATGTATCTCTGTGATCCTCTCTGTTTAATGGTATTGGTGTACAATGCCCCTGTGATGAGTTGGTAAATGTTCAGAATTCTGGCTAAAGGTCATAAAGGTATATTCTTCTCCAGTGCTATGGGCAGATGGAAAAATATGACACTGTGGTTTCACTGACCAAATTGAAACTGTTTGGGAGATGCATGATACTTTTTAAAAACTTACTACTACTTTTCTATACTTCTTAGTTGTGGTTTTTACGGTACAGAGTTAACTTTTTATGTGCAGGATTTATTGGTTACCTGGTTGGTTAGTTTTTCTTCTAGAAAAACATAGGTACTTTTCCACAAAGAGGCTAAAATACTGCTTTTGAAGCTTAGATGGTTGTATTCTGGGGAAAAGAAATGGACTTTAGAAATTCAAGAGGGTATTTGCAGCTGGCTTTTGTTATAGCTCTGGTTTTCTACATGGCAGAAAGAATGGACAACTAGAATACTTTTTTTGGCAGCTTTTTAACTCTCATTGCTTATCTGCCAACTAATTTTGGCAACATTGCAGATTTTTACACAGCTGTAAATTTTCTCAGCTATAAGGAAAGATAATTTTTGTGATTATGGCATCAAACTGTGGCATAACATAGCAGTTGTCTGTGGCCTTTTTCGTTACCTTCAGCAGGTTACTTCATTCTCTTACGCTTCAGTCCTCTACCTGTAAAATATTATTATAATATGCTTTTCTTTGTTGCCGCATGTATCAATGAATGCATTACTGTATAACTTTCCTACTTCACAGAAGTGCTGAAAGCACGTTCATTAATATTCCTGAAGTGTGACAAAGAAAGCCTATTACTGTAATGTGCTTTGCTTTAAAACTTCAGTTAGAATAATAATAATGATAAACAATCTTGGTTAGGCTTTGGCCCTACTGTACAGAAATAAAATTTTTACATGTTGAGACTTAAAGTGATGAAGGAGAACTTTGGTGTATTTTATGTCCCTCTTCTATATTCATTGAGAAAAATAAATAAATAATGTTTCGCATTTACTGTAATGGGTTGCACCTCCTCAGTGGCATATTTATCATAGAGGAATCCAAGAATGGCTTTTTGCCTGCTATATCCTTAGCTTCTTGTTTCAATTTGATACAGTCTTTTTATTCTCTCTGCGCATTTCCTTCAGTGAGGTGAACAGAAGCTTGAAATGGACAGTTATGAAACGTCTTACCCATAGGAGAAGCTTCTTCCTAACCTCATTAGTAATTGCTTGAGAAATGACCAGGAGCATGACAGTTTATATTTCCCTGCTATTATTTCCCCTAATAACTGTGGATGTTCTTATTACATTTCTAAATGACTGTTCTCAGAGGTGGCTTGAACAGAAGGTATTTCATTTTGTCAGGTTCAGACTGATTGCCTCAGTCTTTCATTGAATATCTCCTTGTTCTTGAGCCATAAGAAGCAGCAGATAGGAATCCCCAGTTCTTTTTCTTTACAGCGTGTTGTTTCATGCATCCCCTGGTTTGTCTGCTTTGTCTTGATTTATTTGTTTTCTTTATATAAAGAACTGTCCAAGCGTATTTTGGACAGAAGTTCCTGGAACCCCCTGGACCTAAATACAGCACTCAGGCAATACTTCACTTATTTTAAAAAAATAAGATGTTTTCACTTATTTAAGAAAATAGGATTATATTTCCTAGCACTGCATGTATTGATTATTGTTTTCTTTCCTTATTTCTTTCTTTCCATTAAATATTTTTCATCTCAATGAGAGTCATCTTTGCTTCTTTTCCTTTTCTTGACTCTACATCTGAGAAAGCAAGTGTAATTAATGGAGAAAACATCGCTACATTTCTGATAGCTTTAACAGCCGCAGGCGGTTCAATATTTTTACTTGTTTTTTTAATGCTCAGTATTTTCAGCAATATCATAGTAGAGATACTGGAGATAAAAAGGGAAGACCAGCAGCCCCAATATACATATTCTATCTTTCTACTTTCTGTTCTTATTACAAAAAAAAAATTAAAATGTTTAAATGCCTGCACCGAATATCTAACATACTTCTTCTAAAAGCTGACAAGTGTGAATTGAAAAGCAAAGTCCTATTAATACAGACTTGGAGAGTGTCACTTGTGGATTACATATTAAGTCTGGAATACTCTGGGCCTTGCATAAATCCGAGCAATAAAAGAAGTGCCAGTGACAATCTTACAACATGTTCAGTGAATTAAAATATATCTATTTGACTTTTATTTTCTTTGCAGACCACAGATGACATCCTGGTGGCCTCAGCTGAATGTCCTAGCGATGACGAGGACATTGATCCCTGTGAGCCGAGCTCAGGTGGGTTAGGTTAGTCAACTTTTTTATTACTTTCTTTTATTTCATATTTGCATGCTTCAGTCCCTCGGAGTCCCATCTAGGGGAAGAGTCCTTTCTTATATAGCAGGGAGAAGTTTCTACACATGGCAATGTCAGCAAAGCAAGAGAGTTTGTTATAGGTTTTTCAAAGAAAATGGAGGGGATTGCATTGACAGTCATGATCTGAGCAAGGTTATAGCTTGACCAAGAACCTGAGGCTGGACTGGGAAGAGCATTCTAGGGCCCCCAGAACTGTGTTGTTGTGATAAAGGAGGAACAGCTTCATTTAGGAGAAAGATGTTGCAATTGGTTGTGCCTTAAGCATTTCACCTTATTTCAAATATCAGGTGACTAGAGTTCATTTTGAATTACTGTTTATGGTACAAAATACTTTATAGATAGTAAAAACCTGAAGACATAGAATACAAGTGTCAAATTTCAGATTGTTTTACGGCTTTTTCAAGTCAAGACTATTCAGAGTGTGTGTTTCATTTCTGATTAGAAATTAAAAATTGTGAGATTCTAGTGTTTGCTGTGGAACAAAATCTTTGTAGTGTTTTGGCCATGTCTTTCCTACTGCCACTGAATAATGGAGTTTTGGTGCTAATTTTTCTCTGTGATATAATTTCCCACTTGGCTTTATAATCAATTAAATATTACATACCTTCTCTAAAAATCAAAATGTTTATCAAAGATGTGAAAGGAATGCAAAACTTCACGGTAACAATTAGAAGAATTATGTTATTCTATAACCTTTTTAAAAATCCCAAGTAGTCCAATGAATTACTCCTGTTTTCTTTGGTGGCTTGGGTTAGCTTTGACCTTTCCTGAGTGAACAGCTTGTGCTACCATATATGTCTCAGTTTTACTTACTTACTGGAATTCTGTGCTAGTTGGTAGCACGCCTACTGTCAGTTGGTTTAAATAGTTTGGTAATATTCAGTACTTGCTATAATACTTAATAATAAAGGAATTAAGATCAATTTGTTGTGCAGTAACATTTAGCTCAAGTAGAAATCAATTAAAATTTGAGACTAGTATATTAATGCAAATCATAACTAAGAGCCATCTTAATACAGCACTCAAATCTGGGGCAGGAGATATATCTATATAGCCTTAAGACAAATGAGAGTTTGCTTCAGATGCAGATGTGTGGCTCCTTTTGCAAGTCACATAGCCTAATACCCATGTGCAAAAATTGTTTATTTAAATTTATGTAAAGGCAGAGACATTTATGACTTGTCTCTGTGTTTGATGGACCTACACGGTGGCATTTGAGCTCATCCTGGAACCAAGATAATTGTAGAATCGATGAGAATACCTTGGGGTTGGTTTCTTTGCTTTCCAGTGAAAGGATTTCAGAATAGTTTTTAAAATGCCACAAGATGGAATGTCCATCCTTAAAACTGAACAGCATCAGGTACACCCATGTTAGATATTTTTGTATCTCTCGGGAAGACATC
This sequence comes from Coracias cyanogaster, assembly GCA_033124195.1. Taxonomy (NCBI): domain Eukaryota; kingdom Metazoa; phylum Chordata; class Aves; order Coraciiformes; family Coraciidae; genus Coracias; species Coracias cyanogaster. The sequence goes on along the minus strand of JAVSBS010020611.1, from coordinate 28,970 downwards.
TCACTTGCAGAAATCCCAGACATCATGATTAAGATATTTAGGAGTTGTGGTAAGAATTAATTTTTTGAAAGTGTGAAAATTAAGTTGAAGGATTTTTTTTCTGCTCTTTCCTTCTCATTTTCAAATTCTCAAGTTTAACAAGACTGTCTTGTCCAGCGTGAGTCAATGCAGTAGCTCATATGGCTCTGAGCTCCTTCATGCCAGTTGCTTCCTTTCTTTTTTCAACTCAGGCAGTGCTGTACAATAGATATATTGACATTTATCTACTGTGAATGTAGATCATTTTAATATTCTTTAAAAATTTTTATAAGGTAATTATAAAACAATACCTTGGTTATCCATCACTAAAGAATTTTCCAAACCCTCTGAGAATGCAGCTGTTGTATTAGAAATGTATTTGTATTGTATAAAGGCTCTCAGCCTTTACAGTTTGCTGAGAGCCAATGAAATTTCAGAATAATTCTTCTCCAAGGTTGCTTTGAACTTTACATCTGGGGCTGCAGTGTTTGGTAGTCCTGGAGCTATGCACAGTCATTTTGCTGGTGGGTGCAGGAATGGGAGGGATGAAATGAAGCTTTCTAACAGGTTATCATGCTACAGCTATACTTCTCAATTTTGTTTATTTGAGAATGGTTCCTTAGATCCCAACTGCTACTGCTGTTTTAAAAAGTATGGTTTGGCACAGGAATTATGTTCTCCATAATCCTAATTGTCTAGATCATTTTATCTGTCATTCTGCACATCAAAATGTCACTTTTCCTCCCACTCTCAACTCTTAAAAGCTACTAATTTGCCTCCCTCATCATTGGCCTTGTCCTTTTCTCATATTTGAAACAACAGGAACCAAAGGGGTTACTGAAGTCATAACTTCTAGCACATATGTCTCTCTGGAAGTCTTAGGCACTTAGTCTTACAAATAAGCTTTCTCCAATAATAGTTCCAGTAGGCGCTGCTCCACCTCAGTAATACTGCAGTGTCCATGTGAATTTGAGCTGCTCCTAATAGTAGGCTGGAACTTAGAGGAGAGACACATAATATTGTTGACAGTGACACATTCATGGGGTTTTTTTCTTTTCATTTGCGATAGGAGATACACAAGGATATGTCCCTCTGTTTAAATTATTCCCAGGGTTCACTTCAGCCTTTTACTCTTAACCTTTGTGACAAACCCAAGTTGCTTCTCCACAGTTGCTCCTCAACATCCTCACTAACACTAGTGAAGCTTATGTTTCCCAACAGGTACTTCTGGGACAATTTTACTATCAGTTTTCACTTCAGAGGCCGTGGTCTGAGATCCCATTAAATTTCTTTTCTTGCTGCTTGATGGTCAGTCAGCCAAGGGATCCACCCCAGCACATAAGATGATGCTCTCACAGCAATCAGGTCAACATTTTTCTAGCAAGAATACAATTAAGGGATGACCCAGAGTCCATTCAGTTTTATAGCCAGAGCCATAACTATCCATTTCCTTGATGATTGCCCAGAATATGCTTGTTTCTACCCAAAGTTCTCACCTCACCATGAGAGCCTATTCATATAAAATACTGATTATATAGATTTTACTGATTAGCCAGATTTGTGCTTAAAATAGGGATTTTTTTCTAGGATAAATATGTTTCAGTTTGTAGTGGCTAACAAGTCTTGGTCTGCCACCACCAGTTTTGGTTTTTGTGCACCTGTCTTCTAAATAATAAATGGAAAGATGCAATTAGCGACAAATTTCATATGGGACGTAAAAATGTAGACCAGATTAGGAGCTGCTAAGCAGCAATCCCATCAATTTGTCTGGAACATAAAGTCACAACAATTATAATTGCAGATTTCATTGTGATATGCAAACTGCTAAATGTGCCGTAATTGGATGAAGTCATAACAAATTTATTAGCATTCAAAACTTAGTCAACATATTTTGTTTGCATTATGTTTTGTATAGTAAGGCAACACACATTGCTTTCACAGTGTCTCCACATTCCCCTCTCCTACTTTAAATACTAATAACAGCACAAAGAATAATGATGATGATAATAATAATAATAATAAATAATAGTTTGTTTCCTCAGCTTCATGTCATACATGAAATAATAAAGCCTTTTCATTTTGTAGACAAGTTATGAAAAATGTTAGTGGAAACCTATCAAAATAAAAGGACCTGAGATGATTTACTGATTTTACATGAAGAGTCACAAAACTGCTGGTGGACAAATTGCCATTCTGCACATCAGGACTGCTGTTCCAGGCTTTCCTGAGTTCTGGGCAAAGCTCTGATATCTGCTGAGTTGCAGTGAGAATTTGTGCTACACAGCTTATTTGTTCCAGTTACACTGAGCTAATTTTTTATTTGTTAGCTATTATCTAGCCACTTCTATAGCTATTGAAATGTTCTGAAACACAGAGAAGTCCAAACTGGGTCAAATGAAGTGCAAGCAATGAGTTTAATGGCAGGAGAATCTAGACCAGGGAAAAAGCCTTACAGTTTTTAGCATACGCACGAACAGTTCTTTTTTTTTTCCTGCTAATTGCAGCTAAATCCTTCTCAGACTCAGAATGCAACAAAGATTTAAGTTAGAAATTGGGTTGAAAACCTCTTCTGACAGCTCCAGCAGAAATGGGATGGATAGAGGTTTTGGCAGTCTTATAGCCAGAATATATGATATTTGCTAGTCGTGGAAGTTTTAGCAGAAGACAACCTTCAAAGTGGAAAAAAAGAATCTTCTAGAAACAAGCTTTTTTGTGTTCAAACAAGAGTCTTTCTACTAACAAAAGTTCACATTGCAAACAAATAAAACACTTCATCATTTCTTGATCAGAATTTGTCTGGAAGCTCCTAGGTTCCAGTTCCCAGGACAGTGTTTTATTGGTATCAGATCTTGTCCTGTACTTGTTCTGTAGATAAATAGGGTAAGAATATTCAGAACAGAGTTCAATGATGAATTGGTAGCACTAGATACCTTTCTTAGACCCAATTCTTGATTCTGAGGGAGACGTGGGATCAGTTACTTGCCTACATTAGTAAGTAATAATAATAGGATAGATGCTTAAGGACTGGTATTTAAGCATATATTGATTTCCTACATCTTGGTCAGACTACATTGCCTTGCAGAAAACAGCTGGCAACAGTCATAAGTCTGCAAAGCATCAGTATGGGCAAGAGAGAGCAAACAAGTCACTACTGGACTCTTACAGTCCAGTCACTGCTTTGGGGAAGGCTTTGTCCTGTGAGCAGAAGACCGTGGGGCTTTACATGCAAACTGCTTCCTACATATATATGTCCCCTGCAGTAAGATAACATGTATTGGATAGATGGAGACGGCTAGGAGCCATACATTCTCAAACGCTTTGTGATGGTTTAGATTTGCTCCTAGCATGGACACCTATTTTTCTAACAGGCAGAGCTGTGAAATACGGCCTGCAAATGATTTATGCTCATTATTAGAAGTTTTGCTCTTCTCTTCCTGTCACGTATTATTGCACTGTATTCCTGGTGCATCTGGCAGCAAGATAACATTGCGGTAGGAGGTGAAGTGACTCCTATAATTTACACATCACTGCAAGTGCCCTATTTAATGCACTTCATGGAAGTCATTTTGCAAGGAGCTGGAACAAAGAAAAATAAAATTACAGTTGGTTCATAGGGCTACTGTGTTCATTATGGCTCAAGACATAAAGGGAATATTTGTGCCTCAGTCCAATTATCTCGTAGTTCTATAGGCGTTTCCAGTACTAGAAAGATTGCTGGGTTGTCTTGAATCAGCGTTTTAAAATACGTAGCTGAAATACATGTAGATGTGTCTGTATGAGCTACTACTGGGTGAAAATTATGCTTTATTTACAAACTTGCTAAGTGTTAGCACTTAACCATGTCTATACATAAAGGAGCTGAGGGGCTTCAGATAAAGATTAATTTTCCTATAATTAAAGTTAAAATAGTTGTTAAAGTTTGTTTGGTTGGTTGGTTTTTTTTGTATAAATGATAAAGTATCCCCAAAGCAACAGAAAGCAAATGTTGTGTTTTTCCAAATTATTTTATTGTGAACTGAACCACTTCTTTGGCAATAGGCTGAGCTCTTAGTGTCTGTCCCTGAAAATTACAAATATGGCATTTCTCATTTGAATTTGATTAAAAAGAATTTTTTCCTAAATTATCTAAGAAGATGAGGTTTAAAATTAGGATTGATCCATTGTACCAACACTGATCTCTGCTCTTTGCCAGCCACGCCATTGAAACATTGGAATACTGAGTAGAATTGTAGCTTTCCAGGCAGTCCTAAGGATTTCCATACATTCCCAGTGTTGGGAGTGGCTGAAAACAACAGCATATGCTGAAAAGGAAGACTTTTCTTTTACTCTACCAAATAATTTTTCAATAATTTAGAGGATTCTGACCCCTCAAATGCTTTCTGTGAAATCATTAGTGGTAATAGTGGCTATTCCAACTGTTACACATCCTTTCTTTTTGTAACCTCAACTAATACAGGGGATTTTTGACCAGCATGCAATTATTTTAAAGTTTATTTTTTAAGTACACTTTAAGACACAATGCAGCTATTGTTATCTAACCATACCTTTTGAATGTGAACAGTTAAGTAGATACTCCTTGCTGAACATAATATAATTCAGATAGAGGTTTAATACATAGCCTAGAGATGACAGCACAGGCTAATGCTTTCTAGCATGGATTAATTGCAGTCACAGTGATAGGAACATATCAGAAGGCAGAATATGGATGGAAACTGGGGAGACAGCTTTTTTCCTGAACATAATACTTTTCTATCAATGTAATATCAGCAGCTCACTGTGCGCTAAGACTGGTAAGAAATATTGTCATCAGGTTGCTATAAATCATACAAAGCTCCCTGTTCTCACAAAAGACCTTCTCTACTGGTGCATAAATGATGAACGGTTTTCCTTATGTATGAACTTTGAGGGTGCATTCATATTCGACTCATATTCTTGCTAAAGTTGGACATTTCACTCCCATAATGTGTATAAGAATGGCAAGCATTCATGATGTAAATACTGGGGTTGTTATTTGTACGGCAGTACCTAAAGTTCTACTTCATGCTTTGGATGTATCCAGACAACATGAAAAGACAGTTCTCTTTTCAGAGGTATTTATTAAGTGACAATTATTAGTACTGCTGTTACATGTTCAGTGGCCTGGAGTTAGACGTCTCCACAGCATAGAGAAAACCTGATGGTAATCTTTCTACTCTATTGAAGAAATGTACTCAATTTATAAACAATAACTCAAGAAATATGGGCACATAATTAGGTGCTCATGAAGGAGTGGCCCTATTATTTTTCTTTCTTTTAAAGATGTAGAACATGTGTGATTCATTTCTGAAGCTATCTACAGGCAAAGAAGAAACACATGATCCTGCTGCACTACCAAGACTGGGATGTGAATGCACAGAAGCAAACTAGGCACTCTGCATCACTCATTCATAAATCTCTGTGGATGATATGTGTCATACCCACTGACTTCATTGGAACTTCCTAGATTTGTCAGTGCTTGTCTGGATCATGCGCAACAAAATACCATGAATATTGTGTCACACAGAATCATAGAATGATAGTCTTTGCAAGGGACCTCTGGAGATATCTAGTCCAAACCCCCTGCTAAAGCAGGAACACCTACAGCAGGTTGCACAGGAACATGTCTAGGCAGGTTTTTATTATCTCCAGAGGAGACTCCACAACCTCTCTGGGCAGCCTGTTCCAGTTCTCTGTCACCCTGTCACCCTCAAAGTAAAGAAGTTGTTCCTCATGTTCAGATGGAACTTCCTGTGTTCCAGTTTGTCCCCATTACCTCTTATCCTATCACTGAAAAGAGTCTGGCCACATCCTCTTGACACACACTCTTTAAATATTTATGAACATCGATAAGATCCCATCAATCTTCCCTTCTCCAGGCTAAACAGCCCCAGGTCACTCAGCCTTCCCTTGTAAGAGAATCATCTTTATTAGCCCTCCAGTGGACCATCAAGAGATACTCTTGTATCTCTTGAGCTGGGGAGCCCAGACTGTACACAATACTCCTGACATGGCTTCACTAGGGCAGAGTAGAGAGGGAAGAGAACCTCCCTCAAAGGCTGGCCACAGTCTTCTTAATGCACCCCAGGATACCATTGGCCTTCTTGATCACAAGAGCACACTGCTGGCTCATGGTTAACTTGTCCACCAGGGCTCCCAGGTCCTTCTCTGCAGAGCTGCAGGTCAACCCCTAACCTGTACTGGTGCATGGGGTTATTCCTCCCCAGGTGCAAGACCCTACACTTGATCTTGCTGAACTTTGTTATGTTCCCCTCCACCCAGCTCTCCAGCCTGTCCAGGTCTTGCTTAATGGCGGCAGAGCCTTCTGGTGTGTCAGCCACTCCTCCCAGTTTCATATCTTCAGCAAATTTGAGAGTACACTCTGTCCCTTCATCCAGGTAATTGATGAAGATACTGAACAAGATGGGACCCAGCGCTGACCCTTGGGAAACACCACTAGCTACAACCCTCCAACTAGACTCTGTGCCGCTGATCATAACCATCTGAGCTCTGTCATTCAGCTTGTTCTCAATCTACCTCACTGTACACTCACCTAACCCACACTTCCTGAGCTTTCCTATGAGGACGTTATGGGAGACAGTGTCAAAAGCCTTGCTGAAGTCAAGAAAGACCCAGCTAGTCATGCCGTCATAGAAGGTTACGAGATTCGTCAAGCATGATTTCCCCATTGGTGAGACCATGTTGACCACTCCTGATAACCTTCTTGTCTTCCATGTGCTTAGATATGACCTCCAGAATGAGCTGTTCCTTCACCTTCCCAGAGATGGAGGTGAGGCTGACTTGTCTGTAATTTCCTGGGTCCTCCTTCTTGCCCTTTTTGAAGACTGGAGTGACATTGGCTTTCCTCCAGTCCTCAGGCACCTCTCCTGTTCTCCATGACCTTTCAAAAATGATGGAGAATGCCTTAGCCATAACATCATCCAGCCTCCTCAGCACTCATTGGTGCATTCCATAAGGGCCCATGGATCTGTGGGTGTCCAGCTTGCATAAGTGATCTCTGATCCAATCCTCATTGACCAAAGGAAAGTCTTGCTTTCTCCAGACTTTCTCTCTTACCTCCAGGGTCTAGGATTCCTGAGGGCTGGCCTTAGCAGTAAAGACCGAAGCAAAGAAGATATTCAGTAACTCTGCCTTATCTGTATACTGCATCACCAGGGCTTCCATCTCATTCAGCAGTGGTCCTATATTTTCCCTGGTCTTCCTTTTACTACTGATGTACTTGAAGAAGCCCTTCTTGTTGTCTATGACATCCCTTGCCAGGTTTAATTCCAAGTGGGCCTTATCACTCCTTATTGCATCCCTACATATTCTGACAACATTCCTTTCTTCCTCCCAAGTGGTAAGTCTCTTTTTCCACATAACATAAACTTCCTTCTTCCATGTGAGTTTTTCCAGAAGCTCCTTGCTCACCCATGAAGGTCTCTCCCCTCCTTTGCTTGATTTCTTACTCATAGGGATTCACCAATCTTGAGCTTGCAGGAAGTGGTGCTTGAATGCTACCAGCTGTCTTGGGCCCCCTAACTTCTAGAGCCTGAACCTGTGGGATTCCTCCAAATAGGTCTTTGAAGAGACCAAGGTTAACTCTCCTAAAGTCCAGGGTTGCAATCCTACTATTGCCCTGCTTCTCCCTCGTATGATCCTGAACTCTTACATCTTATGGTCACTACAGCCAAGGCTTCCCTCAAACTTTTCATGCCCAACCAGACCTTCTTTGTTCATTAGTCCAAGGTGCGGCAGCACACCTCTCCTTGTTGGCTCCTCTACCATCTGTGTCAAAAAGGTATCATCAGTGCTCTGCAGGAACCCAAAATGACACTGAAAGTGTCCTTTTATTCAGGTGTAGAAGTGATATGTTAGTCAATCAGAGTCAAGTGTGCAATAAGATAATCTGAGGGAGAGGAAGTGGATGGAGAGCAGGTTAGAGCTAAACATCACAGTTCTGTGGGCAGGGTTTGGGGAGAGCAGAAGTCTACTTTCATTCAGCACATGCCGAGGTGGAGGCACATGGTCTTGTTTCATTGCTGAGGCTATTTGGGGAAAATCACTTGTCTCACAATCCATTTAATATTTATTCTCTCCTGTTTGCTCTCTCTCCCTACAATTATATCTATATGCTCTGATGTTCCCTAAAAAAATTTGCAGGCAACACTGTTGCTTGCATATAAGCAGTTGCTTGTTGCTTGACCTCTTCTTTTTGCTACTCCCAGATAAAGAACCTGCCTTACAGACCATTCCAGTGTTAACCAGAGAGGGAGATATGTCCAGAATGACTAAAAAAAAAAAAAAGAAAATATATCTAACAAAGTACCAAATTACTGAATAAGGTATGATATAGAGCAGAAAGTCTTAATTGACTATGAATGCAGTGCCTTTGTGAGACACACAGAAAAAAAGAAATTTGATCTATGGTCATGCACTCTTAAAGCTGACCTGATTTTCAAGACTGGTATTCAAGATTTTCAATAATACTTAAGCACCAGTTTCAGTGCATGTATCCCTAATAGCCTAATATGTGATACTAGGTTCTATTTGTGAGTCTTTGTTGTTAGCCACAGAAATAACGTGTGTGCTTTGACAGCCTTCACTTTGAGCTGTTTCCACCATTTTCAAGAAAGGTAGATCTTTATAAACGAGAATCAAAGAATCACTTAACCGAAGAACATGATGTAAAGTACTCAAAATACATACATATATATGTTTCTGAGCTGTCAGGAAGGACTTTTAATGTATATTTCAATAGATAAATGATATTGTTCATGTAGATGCTAATAATATTTTTCTTTCTTTCTTTTTTAAAATACCAAGTCAGATCTTTTCCATTATGTGGCCGATGCTGATCATGCCAGTTGAAGTTTTCTGAACAATGACAGGGAACAATCTATTTTGTCTTTCCAGTTTGGGATAGATGCACAAGTAAAGTGTAAGAAAGCAGCATGGACCTGTCCTCATCTGCATCCTGAGAAAGGAATTTGGTTTTCAGATTATTTTGTAAATGTTAGATTTACTGAAACCAATTAAATAAATCCAAATGAAGATTATGTGGACTATCAAAACATTTTCCATGAGTGGATTTCACATGGTGGTATTGGTTGAAAAATGCAGAATATAAGTAAATTAGTAATTGCAACACTGCAGTTTTCTGAAACAGTTAAGTAATTTGCTGACTTCAGTGAGACTTTTGTCTAATTAAACAAGGAATTTTGGAAAGGCAGAGGATTTGCTTGCACAAGGATGAAGTAAGTAGCTGATTTAATCTGGAACGGATTCCATTAATTTTCATATCAGTCTGCTAAAAAATCCTAAATTAAAGTGTATAACCCTAAAAATTGGTCTTCTGAATGAAGCTTACACTTAGAATCAAGACTGCAGATAGATTGGTGACATGAATGAGTTGTTCTAGTTTATTGGAAATTAGACAATGCACTCATGGTGCCTCAGTTAGTGCAAGCCCTTTGTGTTCTTTAAGCTCCACATCGTTCTGGTTTGGTTTGTTAGATCTAGAGCGTGTATTTTGTTGCATACTGTATTGTGGACACTAGCAATACTGAAACTATTTCTTGTCAATTTGTAATGCATATGCATTGCATTTCCTCTTTTTTTGTGGAAAAAACCCTTTCCCTCAGGACAATTTATCATCCTTGGTTTTATCGATATGGTAGAAGAAGACAGACATTATTTTGCAAAGGTATTAAAAAGTTTAGCCAAAATACTTGCCTAAATTAACATCGTGTTGCTCAACTTCTATGCCAAGGCATTCTCAGACCAAATGTGAACAAGAGGATGTTAAATTGGGCCCGTAAAATTCTATAGGAAATTTGTTTTAACTCTGCTACTCTGTGGCGGAGGGACCAGACCAAAAGATGGGAATCTGAGGCAGCCACCCCTAGCAAACAGGGAAAATACAGTTTTGCTAAGGCAGCGGGAAGCTGGCTGCACTCTGCGCAGGACACGGGGCAGAGATCCAGTGCTTTGCCTCTCTGAGTTAAGTGACACAGGGCACCGTCTATCCCAGCCCTCTTTTGCAGTGTGGTTTTTCTGCATTCAAACAGAAGAATTACAGGTGTGCAAGCAAACCATTGTGCTTCTAGCTAACCATTTGCAGTACCTGATAAATTCAATTAATACGGTCTTACAAAGTAGTTGGTATCCGCCAGCTGCAGCTTATCAACTAATAACCATGTTAACAGACTGCTGGCAAGAGATAAGGGCAAATAGTAAACTTTTTGCTGGTGTTTTCTAGCGATCAGTACAGTTTGAAATTTCATTATTTCTTGCATACTTAGTAGTAAGACCATTGCTGCTGGCTTTCAGCAACTTCCTAACACCTAATTTAAACCCTGGTGTATGACTAGTCGTTTGACAGCCTCCAAAGTGGCAGGTGAATGCTAACAAGCTTGAGAACTAGGTATTCTTTATGGCTGTTGTTCATAAATGGAAGCAGGGAAAATTCAAGGCAAAAGTAACCTATAATAAGGATACATGTACCTGAAATAGTCTAACCTTAGGCTATCTCCTTCTAACTGTATAAAACCTGAATAAAATCTTGTTCTGCTGCATTGGCATGCTTTTCTGGACCATAGGCTTCAAAACCAGCACTTCTCCTGAGGTTAAGAGCTGTGGTCTAGATTTGGGATTTAATTTAAATGTAACCTGGCTGAAACAGTAGATTCTGATCTAGATACAGCACATGTTGTGAACATACCCTTTTAAAAGCTACAGAAAAGGGATAAATGACAGGAAAGATGAAAGCAGTGGGAACATGAGAATCGTATTCCAAAATAACACAAAGCATAGATATCTCAAACTATTTCCTTGTGCTAATATCAGAGACACCAGAATTGTTTTATAGAGTATGATAAGAAAAATGAAGAAAATCAAGGTAGTCTTATTAATTTTAATAATTTTATCATGAGAAAAAGAACATGGATTACAAGCATAATTTATATCAATCCCGAAGTCTATTTATCTTTCTCTTTCTACCCTCAGAAAAGCATATAAGGTCTTGGCAGTAATACAATTCAGGCTGAACAAGGGTAGTTGTATTCAGGCTTTTGTTTAGCAGTGTAGTTTGGTATTTGCAGCAGTTGCATTTCCAGTGTGTGTGCATGTATATTCTGGATGTCTTGAAAGCCTTCCCTCTTCTTCACCCAGGCACCTTATCAACTTTCTCCGTAATGCATCTGACTTGATGACAGTATTTAGAGCAAGTTGAATGCAGTGTGCTTTCAGCTCCAACATTCAAACCATATAGATAATGCTCATGTTACAGACATTTATCTGTTCATGTAGTAGCTGCTTAGTGAAGGAAGAAAGTCAGGGAATCACCTACAATTGCAAAGGTGAATGTGAATGTCTGCACCTCCAGCTGATTTCATGAGCAAGTAAGAAATTATGCATTAAAATATCTCTAAAGTGACTCCTTGCTCCGCTGACCAAGCCATCAGATTCCTCACTCTTTACAACTACATTTTTTTGTGTTCTTTTGTAGAAAACTGGCTCCTAGATCAGGTGGTTTGAGGTTTTTTGCCTTTTTTTTAAACGAGATTATAAAAATACTAAGCAGTGAACCTGTGAAGTTCAGTAGCAAAGCTTTCACCAATTTCAGTGGGGCTCAAATGTCACTGTCACGAACACTGTAAGTTTTTGGTACAGTGAAGCAAATATTACAGTTAGCTGCCACCAAAACTTTGTTTCTAGTGTCTCTGACCTTCTCTTACTGTAACACTGGTGTTCATCTTAGTCTTCAGGGAGCTAGAGCTGCAGGCAACTAACTGAGCAAAAGATACTGCTTTAGCTGTCTGAATTGGTTCTCCACAATTACAGCAGATTAGCCCTAGCTTGAAAACATGCTATTAGTAGAGTAATGTTTGTGTTTTGCCTTCCTTATGTTATCTATTTACAAAAGCACTTAATTTTCTTCCCATTTAGGAATACTTCAATTTAAAATCTAAACTACTCACTGACTCTGCTGATCAGTCAAAATTTATGAAGCAAAGTAATAAATTACCAAAGATTTCCCAGAACACACACTGAATCAGGATAAATTACTTCATGTAGAAAGGAAGGAAGCAGAAGTGCAAAGGTGAATGACAAATTTAGAAGTTGGGGGAGATAGGACTGACAGCTGAACTGGTAAATGGAGAAAGGATCCATATTCAGAGGGAAAGAATACTAAAAGAGAAGCAATACAACTGAAACTGTCAAAATATACTAATAAAAAGGGTAAAAACACAGGGATGAAAACTGCTAAAAACATTGAGCGATATATTAGTTTACATTTTCCATTTTGGCTAAAATTAAATTTAGGTCTGTGGGAAATGTTTTCACAACAGCTTCTTATGAAACTGTGTGAAATATTCCCCTCAGCTCTGCATAGCATATTAATTTATAAACCCCCTTCATTTGTTATGCTTTATCAATTGGCACTGTGCTACCAACTAACCTATCTCCCTTTAGACTTACATTGACATTTTAAAAAGATTGAGACAACAGCCCTTCCACCTCTCAACCACAGGAAAAAAATTGTTACTTGCAAAACCTGAAGCCCTAAGGAGCTGGTAGGATTTGTTAATTGTCTGGAGTCAATATATGGCAAATCATCGCACTTGGAAATAAGCATTCGGTTCTGTGCAGAGAATGTTTACCTTCTTAGCAAAACAAACTTTTGAACTGTGGATGGTGTTTCACTCCTAGGCTATTTTTGTGACTAGCTAAGTTAGTGAATGTCACTTTAGAGGTATTTTAATGCATCATTTCTTACTTCTGAAAACCTTTGAAATTTCCAGTTATAGGAAGTAAATAACCTGGGTTTGTGCACCAAAGAGTAGAACATACACCTTAATAATTTTATCTTAAACGCATTTGAAAGGAGGTTGTTGTCTTGCTCCCTCAAACTCAGTAAGCCTTTGACAGATTTCTTAGAACAAATGCAACGGTGTGAGTTCATGATGGCAAATGTAGCTACTCTGCTCATAAGTACCACACCTCTCCACCACATCACAGTGTGTTGTGTGTGCAGGTCTCAGCCCCTACTCTCTGTGAACCATGATGCCATTATGATCATGGAGCATAGAGTGTGTATTTGGCAGCTAGTTTGGTACCTCTCATGGCTTTGGATATAGACTGTTCCAAGTCTGATGAAAGTTTGTCACTGAGCTATAGCAGCCACATGTGGAAACAGTTCATACACCTTCCCTCACATGGCACCTCAGTCCTCAGTGGACATCCCCTGGGGAGTCAGTTCTTGCCTCTACTTTGAGAGCCACTTGAGGCTAGGTAGGAAGGGAACAGGTTGCGATATCCCTATATTCACCACCTGACCAGCGTGCGTTTGAGCTTAGTCTCTCACAAAAGTTTACAGCAGATCCTCATCCTGATTTTACAATTAGGCTACATCCAGAATCCAACAATGCTGCAGAAAGTCAACCACAAACAGGTCTACAATGATAGCACACAGAGTGAAAATTAATATGTGTCCTGTAAATAATTGCCTTCATGCCTCATTGCAAATGCTGTAGTTAAATGTTCTTGTCTTGTGAGTAATTTCCTATTCACAGTCTGTGGGAAGGCATAAATGTACAGAAAACAGGTTTGGGGTCCTTTTGTTGGGTATTTTGTTTTGGTTTTAAGTCTACTAACTTCAATTCACAGACACCATGGGAGCCTGCAATTCCAATTTTCTTTTCACAGTATTAATGAAAAGTAGGCACTGAAAATAGTCAGATTTTTCCCTCTAAATTTTAAACCACTTAGAAATACAGTCAACAATAATAACTTTCTGATCCATTATTACATAATGTAAAAACTGTGCTCAGTTGCTATTATTTCATGCAAAGTTTTTCATAGGTGGCAGAAGAGGTTTTTAAAAATCAGTCTTTTCTAAGATGGTCTTTGAGGCAATCCAAAAAGGCAGGTTGTGTGCTGTTGAAAGGAAGCTGTTTTAAGAAAGGATCATTGCACCACAAGATTACTTTTATTTCCTCTCACTGTTGTGGCATGGTCTAAGCATAATCACAGCCTTTATCGCAGCCTAATGAAACTTATTATAGATTGTTTCAAGATTTTTTTGAGATTACTTTTTATTCTTAAAACTTGGAGTCATTTTCATGACATTTAATCTTAACATTCATCTGTAAGGTATTTCACTTCTCATTTACAATATGAAAATTTATCTAGGATGAAGTGAGTGTCTTTTTGATGCCGCAGACTCAAACAGAGACTGCAACCAAGTAGCAGACAGGATTACCCGTAGACATACCTTCACTGCTGTGCCAGGAGCCAAGGACTCTGCTTGGTTCAGCTACCAAGATGCTGGGAAGAAAACTGCTTCATGTGTTTCTCAAAGAGTTGGGAAGCAAAGAGCAAGATTTCTGTAACCTTATAATCTTCACTTGTCTCTCCATTTAGATAATCTCTTCTCCCTTGCAATAGTTCCTGTCTTGCAGGGGAAAAAAGTCCAGGTAAATTCCCCTTGGATACTCCAGTCTTGCTCAAATAAAGGTCCTACTTAAATAGAAGGCAGCTGTTTCAGCATTGTTATGGCTTAGGATTTATTTATTTACATAGATTTCAGAAGTGTAGGCTGGCCTTTTCCCAGTGGTCTTTTCCTCCTTGTCTCAGAATAGGACATTTGCTTTAGTGTGTGCTCCATTAACCTTTCCTACCCAAATGTTTACAGGCAAGCCTACGTGTTTTGTAAAACCTTCCTCTTATTTCCTCCTCCTTCATTTGTCTTAAGAGACCCTCCTTGGTTAAAAGCATATTTTAATGTAAATGGAAGAAAAATAACAAGTCATTTCCCTTGCTGAACTGCTCCTTTTACAGAAGTCCAAACAAATGTAACAACAGATGCTTTGTAAATGTTGTGAGTTTAAATAACATTAATCTAGTGGTTGAATATTCCTCAGACAGATGGGATAAATGAGATAATTGTGAAAACATTCTTAAAAATAAAAGGATGCCATCAGGTGAAAGGCAGGAGTTTAGGTAATGATGAAAAATATTCCGTATGTGTTTTTTTAGGTTGCAATGTTAAAAGAATGTTTTCCTCTGCGCAAGCTGTTAAGTGTCATTAAGTAGACATTAGTTGTAAAGTTAGTTGACAGCATTTGGCCCAAATGTCTGTATTTTGAAAAGAAAGAGCAGCTGTTAGTCCACCAGGTATTGACAGAGCTTATTCAGTTGCTTCTATTATTTTTCAGACAGAAATTAATTTCCTGACATCACATACAGTAAGATAAGACTTTGTCTCACTTTCATTCACTATAGAAATACTCAAGAGTCTTTATTCTGCAACAATGCATTGTCTCTTGTAAAACAATAAATGACACCCTATGTGTAAAAGAGTTTCCATTTTCTACAATAGCTACTGTAAAGAAACTGGAACTGAACCAGTCAGCAACTACTTTGGGACAGACCACATTAGTAGAGTGGCATCTACCCTGAAATGAGAAAAAATCTTCTGAAGTGAAACTTCAGGACCTCTTGTGTAATCACAGAAAATGCCAGTTGTACCAACTTGTAACAACTAAGAACTTTCTGAGAGGAGGAAAAAAAGAAAAGAAGTTATAATACTCTTTGACAGGAATGACAGTTTCCTTGAGTCTTACTGTGGTGCCTCTGTTCTTTCAGCCAAATAAAATGTCACCTTCTTTAAACCGATGGGGGATAACTGCCAGGAAGTAGTGTTCCAACAGTAAGAACACAAATCACCACTAAATAATTTATGAGCAATACCAAGGTGGGGAGGCAACTTAGTTCTTTTTGGGGTTTCTGGCTTCTTGCTGTGTTTTATTATTCATAGGCCAATTGTAGATGTCTGTGACTGGTGACTGCTTTTAATTCTGGTTGTCCAAACTTATCACAATTTTTTGGCCAGTGTTGATAGCTCGAGGGATATTAGTTTTAATGTGGCATCCTTAAAATCATTATCTTCCCATTCTGTCTTTACACTGCAAAAAAAAGTGACTATGGGGCATAGTGTGCTTCGTGCACCTTGCGCAAGACACTTCTCTCATACACTCCAATGAAAAGCTAGATGTAGGCAAGGCCTGATAAAGCTAATGTTATGATTGTAAAACTAGTGTTTAATAATACTCTTAGTTAACATTTATATTTTACTGACTGTGTTTTTAGCCATGCATAATAATTTAAAATGTGGTTTCTGTGAGACAGCCTGGATGCTTAATGAGAGTGTTCTGCACTGCTTGGTAGGCAAACCTGGTTCTCTCTCTGCCTTTTCCATGCTCCTGAGATGAGCCAAGGCTGGCAGTGCTGAGGGTACACAGCCTCTCAGGAGCTTGGAAATGCTGGGATAATCAGAGGAATATTGCATAGACCCAGGTCACTTCATTTTTGTTCATGACATTTGCTAAATTGCAGAAGGAGATCTATCTCAGCTATTGCCACTTAAAGCAATTCTGTACAAAGATCTGCTTCTCTTTCTGCAAAATGCAATGAAGGAAGATTGTGGGAAATGTGTAAGCATTGTGTGAGTGTTTAAACTAGAAATCCCTCCTGGAATTAGACTTTCATTCCAAATGGCTGTGCTAAGGGACAAAATGTACCAGGCAACACAATAGTTCCTGTGAAGAAGACATGACAGTCTGAAGACATAGGTCAGTTCACAAATGAAAGACTAAAGTCTTGCCGAGAGATGGGCTCTTAGAATGCTCAGCCTTTGCTCTGTGGAATTTGAGAGGTTTTTTTCTGGGCATACAGCATTGCTTAAAAAAATATCCAGTATTGGTGTCAATGACAAAAAGAGGGAATGGGAGAAGCTGTGTGAAAAAGTGCAGCCATATTCAAGGAGGACTTTGTGAATTCAAAAAGAGAAGGTAGGATCAGGTGGCTCTCTAAAAGTAATAAAAGTAAAAATAATTAATTTGGGGGAAAAAAGAAAATAAATATTAGAAGGAAAGGAGAAATTAAGAAGCTTGCTGAGGGAAGTCTAAAGGAGAGCTGAGGATGCCTTACTTGTAGCCCACTTATTGGCTGCTATCATTTATTATTAGGGGGAATTGCCATTTTTCCCCCCATTCTGTTTGGTATTTTGTTTTATGATCGTAGTACAGTGTCACTTTTCGTTCTTTACATGAGGGAAAGAGGAGAGGGAGATCCTTTCCTCTCAGGTGTTCGTGTTCTGGCATTTAAATTGTGGCACGCCTGTTATTTCAGATTATTTAGGCATTCTTTGCTTAATAACAGCATTTATAGAAATTATACCTTTGAAGGCTAAAATGGGATTTTCCTTGCTGTCCTTTTCCTTGTTTAAAAGCCTGTTTACGTATACTGACAGACATGAAAATGGAATGGACTGCAAGCCTAAATGTTTCCAGACCAGTAGAGTAGGGTACATTGATAGGCAGTCCAGACCTGGCGAGTGCAATTAGAAAGATGCATGTTTGTAGCAGGTAGTTATGACTAACTCCTCAAGGTGCAAATTCAATAATAACCTCTCCCTTTTTCATTATCTACCTACAGCAAATCCTACCAGGGCAGGAGGAGGAAGGGAGTACCCTGGCTCATCCGAGGTGATTCGTGAATCCAGCAGCACAACAGGCATGGTAGTTGGGATCGTGGCGGCAGCGGCACTGTGTATCCTCATTCTCCTGTATGCTATGTACAAGTACAGGAATCGAGACGAAGGATCGTATCACGTAGATGAGAGTCGAAACTACATCAGTAACTCAGCACAATCCAATGGGGCTGTGATCAAGGAGAAACAGCCCAACAGCGCTAAAAGTTCCAACAAAAACAAGAAAAATAAGGATAAGGAGTACTATGTCTGATCTCAACATCTAAAAGAACGCTTGTATAGAAATAGTCTTCATTTTATCTGAGACATAATACAAACTTATTTACTTTACTTTTTATGAAGCACATTAAAAAACAAACAAACAAAAAAAGACAGGGAATGCAATCAGAAAGGAAAGACTGTTTTTAAAAACAAGCATTTCATGCTCTTGTTTTTCAGAAACAGGAGCTGATAAATTCCCTAACATCCACAGTGTTTTCATTTACTCTGCCTGTCTTTATGTTGCTGGAACATTTCTGAAAGACAATGGTGACACCACGCATTCATAAAGCAAGGAGTATTACTACAACATCAAGGCACAATATGAAACAAAACAAATTTAAAAAAACAAAACAGGAAAAAAAAAGAAAAAAGAAGCTACCTATGATTCTGGATTTAGCCAAAGTGCTAGCGCTTTCTTGAGAAGTAAGTTAGTCTTATTGTCAGAGAAGACTGTCATTATATATGGTGACTCAACAAGCAAACATAAAGAGTTTGCCGTCTGGTGCAGTGAAGCAGTGATTGGAAACTTGCATTTGAAACAAAGTGCTGGCTTTTCTGAAGACTTACGTAGAAATACTTTCAAAAAGCCCCTTTCTGGTTGTGAGGAAAATAGTACGGAGGCCTTATTTTCAAAAACAAAAACAAAAATCTGGAATATAAGGCACATTTCCACAAAAAAAAATAAATAAAAAAAAAACAAACAAGAGGGCATAGATGCAATCATTGGGAAATTTTCATGCACGCTTAATATGTTATTACATATGTTTATATAAAAACACATCTATATGTGCTTTCTGGACTGTGATAAGTGATGTTTTATAGCCTGTTGTATAGAAAATGCAAACTATATCTGCTCTTCAGCCATTTTTGGTAAACTCAATGTTATAAGTGTTGCTAGGTATAGAGAGTTTTATGACATCTGGAGCAACAGACATACTTCAGTTTTTTTGCAGCCATTATAAATTGTCCCAGAATTCTTCCCCTTTTTTTTTTTCTTTTTTCTTTTTTTTTTTTTTAATTTACAGTGTAGTGGTTATACTAAGGGGGATGTGTATGAATGTATATAAGAGTCAGCTAATTTTTTTCTTACCTGTACAGCCTCTATTCTGTTGCAATTAAGTTTTAGTAGTTTGTATGAAAGAAGTGGACTAGAAAGCAAAAATATATCTCTACTGTAATTTGTCTTCTCCCTCCTATCCCCATCTCTTGCTCCTGATATGCATCAATGAAGTTGATCAGAATGGCCAGTTTTCCTAGAAATATACGTTCATGAATTAGCTAAATATTTAGTGACTTAAACTGGCCTTTGGCTTCCAGTCAAAGCTTCACTATTGGAGAGCATGGTTTGCCTTACAGAAACCTTGTTCTTAAGAAATTATGGGAATGATGAGTTTCTTGAGAATCTTAGGAAGTACAATATAGTGTTTATCTGGCATTCAGTTATATGAACGACAGCTACTACAGCATTGGGTGGTAAAAGATTTAAAAAGACCCATTTTAATTATCCAGGCTGATTCTACTGCAGAATTTACCCCTTTCTCCAAAATGGAAATATTCTTGAGGTTGCACGATAGTATTTTTCAATGGTGGCATTTTGACATATGAAAAAGTATTTTTAGCTAAGTTGATTGTGTAGTATTGCAAGACCATCATAACCAGATAAATATAAGTTCATCATGTTTTAAAGTAACACACAGCTTTTCTTGCATATATAAAACATTAATGCATTTTAGTTAAAGATATTAAATATAATGCTGTAATTTACATGATAAGGTTTTTTTCAGATATTATTTCCTTAGGTTCACAGCAATAAAACATAGCGTAACATTTTATTTACACGGAAGTTCAAAGGGAATGCATTAGACAGAAGAGGGTAGTTCAATAGAAATCAATCAAATAATTGGAAGGCCTCCTGGGAGGGATATAGATGTTCACACTTTACAGACAGGAAGGAGGAATTTAAAATTAGCTTTAAACATCAGGCAAAAAGCATTTTGTGGTGTGTTATTCACTGTAGCTGGTGAAAAAGGCTGGAAACTGGTACAGCTATCTATCCGGGAGTCAGAGCACTTTAAAAAATACATGTAGCTGACATGGAAACACCTCTCTTGAAGGTTGCCAACCACATCGAGGTGTGTCATGTTGCATTTGTAAAACAATTTTTTATTGTCATTAGCATTTACACAAAAATGAGAACAGGTTCACAAAATCCATCTGATGTTCCTGTCTTAGATTGTTGTTCACCTGTGACATCCATAATTTCTCCCACCTTTACAAGACAGCTGTACTCAGGGAATGGCAAGGTCGGGTATCTTAGAGGTCATTGCTGGAAGCAAGAGACTTCAGCTGGAGGGGGGAAAGAAGATGTTGGAAGCCAGGTGGTGTTCAGATTTCAGTGCTTGAAGATACATAGAAGAACAAGAATAATCTGATGACAGGAGACTGGACATGATGGAATATGGTTTGGGTGAGATGAAATGCTCTTTTCTGCTTGGTATTGATTGCATTAATGAAATAGCATGGTCAGGTCAACTTCCAGGCAGTTTGGTAGATTAATCTTTAACTAAATCCATACATCAAGGAATAAAAGATCTGCTACTACTATAATAAGCAAACACAATTTTAACACTGTTTCTGAAGGTTCTCCTTTTTCCTCTTTAATTTCATAATTTAACAAAAAACAAATCTGGATGTATCAGAAGTGCCAGCAAGTGGATTTAAAATTCCTTTTTGTTTAAAAACAGCAACAACAACAAACAAACAGATATAAACCAACTACCTAACAAAAAATTGGATCCTTTCTCTATAATAACCTAATTTGTTTGACTGAGATGGCTTCATTTCTATGACTGTATTGTGTTGCCTTTTTTAACAAAACACTAAATAACGTGTGAAACTTTCAACCCTAAGACAGCGAAGAGAGGCCCAATGCCCCTAACCTTATAGTGCTTTCTGTGATAGATATTTACGATTTTTTTATTTGTTGCAAGGCCAATTTATTCATTATTGGAAATGCTAAGCAAGTGGAATTTACTGTTTTGTTAATAAAAATGTTTCTTAATACAAATGCCGGCTTGTTTCTTCTCTTGCTCTTAGATCCGGAGTACTTGTTCATTTTAAAGAAGTGAAAAGAAGTGGTAAATTGGTAGGAATTTACAGACATTTATGTCAGGAAGAAATTACTTCACAGCTCTTTGTACACTTGAGTGAAAACCTTCTACAAGCCTTGTGTTTGACTGGCCCAGTTAGAAAAGTATGAGTTACATTAATGGTTTGCTTTTGCATAGAATGACTTCATTGGAAATTTTCTAGCTTTTATTAAAGAGAAAAAAAAATCAAGAAATTAAAACTTGTTGTTCCCCTCCCCATATGAATGAAAAACCAATTTCCTTCCTTTTCCACCACATTTTTTTTTCTGATGGAAAGAAGATGGCAGAAGGTAAGGTAATGGGATGAAAAGTTAAAATGAAAAATATTTTCACTTGCCTAGAAGATGGTTTAAAAATACATGGAAAAAAATGAGCATATTTCAAATCCTTAAAAACATTCCTAGATAATAATTACAAAATTTCAACTGGAGCTAATCCATTACATAACTACTTTCCTATTTAGCATGGCATTTAAATTCATGGGAAACTTCAAGCAAACATCTAATCCTATTGATTTAAGAAGTGTCTAAACTTGTCTAAATGTATTGCTGAATGGGAATGGAGTTAAGCTTTTGGATCTAAACTCCAAACAGAATTTAAGTATGTATCTTCTTTAATCACATCAGTAGCTTCTTTGACTTCAATGGGATTTATTCATCTGCTTAATTAGGTATAGACTGAAGTATTTTAGATAATTTAAGCTCAGGAATATCTGGAGAAAACAGCCCCTATCTTCCATTGGTATAAAACAGTTTATAGTTAAACTTACATTCTAAACTGCTTTATACTGGGATTAGTACTTTGTGTGTGTGTGGTTTTAAGTAAATACTGAACATTCTGTTTAGGAAAATGCTTTACACACATTTAAAAGATCTGTAACAATAGTGATTTTTGTTCTACTACCAAAAACCTCACATTTAATTTTACACTTTTTAATTCTACACTATATTTGTTCATTTCATTTCATTTCTTACATCTATACTGTGCTCTTCCTTTCACCAAAATCCTAATGGTTTCTCAGTACCTGCATCATCCATCATCAGCTAACTGCTTTAAGTGGTGGCTTCCATAATCAATCAGCACGGTGACCAAGTAGCTAAAAAACCTTTACAAGATGAGGAACAAATAGAAAAAAAGCAACCCGCTCAGCATGTAGGCTTTAAATGACAACTGTTTCTTAATTCCTCCAATACAAGTTCTTTATATTTCAACAAAACATCTTTAAATTGGGTATCTGGGTATGATTTTCATATTGATTATAGAAATTTGCTTTTAATTTTGGAACAGTCTTGTCTAGAGGTGCTTCAAAGCATTGTGCTGGGGTAAGCCAGATTTGTCAGTACAATTTCGTTTGGAATGAAGGCTATTTGCTTTATTTTAAAGCCCCCACTTTGTTAAAGTCTATACGTATTTTCAGTGTTAAATGTTTCTGGCCCTCAAGGGAGCAGGGAGAAACAGAAATCCATACTGCATTTAAATCAATTTATGAATTGATGAATGCTTGGGGATGATAAAATTGCTTGCCTGCCAGCCTCTGATTTGTGTGGATGGTCTATTCTCCTTTAGTTGGTCATTGCTCTCCATAAAACCAGAAACATCTCCATGAGTTAAGACTTGAGCTAGAAATTCCAGAAAAGAAAAAAAAAAAGTCATTGATAAAGGTCTGCTTAGTTTTGAGAGGTGCAGGGCCAGAACTCACCCACTCCTTTACCTGGTTACTTCAGAAGCTGCTTCTTCCTCAGCGTCTTTGACAGACTTCAGCCATCAACTCTGACTTCTTGAAAAGAATGTGTGGCCCTTCACCTTTCTCAGTTACTCACTACCATACAAATACAGTCATTTGGTAGTCAGAACAAGCAGATTTCCATACGACAGTGTTCCTCCAGTGGGGGTTAAATTGTAGTAGGCTCTGCATTTTTTTTAAGAAAAAACATGGTGACTTGAGGGGTAGATTTACTTCAAAGAGTGTGGGGTTCTCAGTGAGTAATTTGCCTTTAAGGACAGTAATTTCATGCTGGCATACACTTGAGAGGTTTAAAAATCCAGGCCAGTAATCCTCAACAACATCCTTTCGGTAAACAATAAAGACATTAGCTCATTTGTCAGCAAGCACAGGAACCGACAACACAGCTATCAAAACGTGAATGCATTGGTCTGGTTGCAGCAAATAACACAGGAAAATGGAACTTGGACAGCCAAAAATAATGGCTGGCATGTTGGTGGAACTCTTATGAGCGAGTCCAATTACAAGCCAGTTAGCATTTACTTCTGTTAGTCATAGTTTGGGAGGCAGCAGGCTGACAAAACACAAGCATGGTCTGCGCAGCTGCATTGGCTTTTCCAGGCCCAGGGATCCAGTTGCTGTTGAAGCACCCTCCAGCTGGGGTGGACTGGGCAGGTTCTACAGAAACAGCTGCTGCACGCCAGCTGATCAGCTGTTTTAAGATACACCTTCCTTGTCACTTGGAAATTAAAATATTTTTTCCGGGAAAAGTACAGCAGATTGCTTTGTGAGACAAATTAAGTGGTTCCCACAACATGCCACAGCCACAGCCAGCACTATATGAAGCAGAACTCAAGACTCTGGCTGGGAGCCAGCTTCTTGGCTGCAGGTCTCAGGGAGAAACTTCTGTCCTGCTCAGGAGAGCCCTCAGGCGTGATGGCTGAATGTCATCCAGAAATGAGAGGTCCCACCTCACACTGGCACTGGCCCCTGACTGAAGCAGACACCTGAGCTTAGCAGTGGCTTTGTGCTCTCCATGCACAGCAATGGCAGCCAAGGGCAGGGCGCTGGGCAAGGTGCACAGGGAAACTGTACACCAGGACTTGCTCAGCTTGTGCTCCAGGGAAGGATAGCAATGGCCAGAATAAGAGGAAGGGTTTATGGTCCCTTGTGATGTCCCCAAAGGGCTTCCCTTGCTTTCACTCCCACTAGGCCCTGCCAAAACAGCAGATCAGTGTGTGGTAGGACCTCATGGTCCCAAGGCCATTTTTGAGTCCACAGCAAGCAGGTGACAATGGGCAGCATCCAGCATTGGCTGTGCTGACTGTGGTTGTGCATGGCCCCTCCAGCCAATGCTTGAGACAAGGCTGTTGAAGTACAAGCATCTCCCTTTTAAATTTTTTTTTAACCTCCTGCAACTCCTACAGCTGTGGCAGGGCTGCATTACTCTGGCATATGTGGTGTTTCAGGAGTCAGTATGACTCCCTGTGGATGGGCGGTTGTGGAGAAGGAAGACACAAGGCCTGCAGGCCCTGGCCCAACGTGACTACAGAAATGGGGGTAAAATTCATCTGTGAGGGTACCACAACCAGGACTGGATGGGGAACTTCCTGTGCTTCACACCAGAGGGGAGAAGCTCCTTCAGTGCCCACAGGCATTAAACTCACCATATAGCCATATAGGTATCCCTAATTTTCCGGGACACCAGATCTCAAAGATTTGGACCATAAAATTTACTGAGGGTGAGATCCAAAAACATGCTCTGTTAAACTGTAAGGAAAGGAACAAGCTTCAGCGCAAAGAGATGTAAAAATCTTAAGGAAGAAAATAATAACACAAACAGACCCCCAGTTTCCCTGGGAAATCCCACCCCACCTGCCACTCCTTGCTACTCAGCTTTTCATGCTCATAGGTGAGTTTCATTCCCGTGTGGAGGGTTAGCAGGTTTGTTACATCTATCTGTCAGTCCTACCTGGTAAAAGGGTTGCCCTGCTAGTGAGTGCAGAAAACCATAGAATTCCAGGTTGGAAGGTACCTCGGGGATCATCTAGTCTAACCTTTCAAGGTAAAAATATTGTTTAAATGAGATGGCCCAGCATCCTGTCAAGCTGAATCTTAAAACCATCCAGTGTAGGGGAATCTACCACTTCCCTTGGGAGATTATTCCAGTTTCTAAGTGTCAGCCAAAATTGTCTAATTGTCCAGCGCTTGCTGTAGTTACCAGACCCTTCACACCATGTGTGAGCTAATTGTACAGATTTTCTTCTAGATTCAGGCATTACTGGCAACCATTGCAAACCAAGGACTCACAACAGGGCAGAATTTAAAGGTCAGAACCCTTCCTTCCTGCCCTTTTGGGTTTTTACTGACTTCCATTTGATTTGCAAGGGAGGTCCAAGGCATAGGACAAGAACACACTCCAGCAAGAGAGGAAAAAAGAAAAGGACAAGCAGGCTTTTCTCACATGTCTAGCAAATCTCCATATAATAAGCAGAAGAATTTCAGGTACGTAATTTATTTAAATCTCAGTTTGTTGATGGATGCTGCTTGGGAAAGGCAAGTTTATGCTCATCTTTTCTGATGGTTAAATTTGATTGGGAGCTCGTTTATACCTGTCTGCAGGCTCTTTTTAGGGAAGTATTTCAAAACGCTGCTGGTACAAATATAACAGTCATTACCTAGACTAGTTTCTCATCTATTTTAATAGCTTTGCCTAAGTAAAGTTAAATCTGCACCAACAAGTATGGCCCAATAAGAGTATGTTTACAGGGCAAAGCAGTTGGTGCTGAGGACCTGACCTCCATACTGCATTTCAGGATTTTCTTTGAACCAGTTGTAGTCTGGTCCCATGGACTGAGTGCCAATTAGTGGTTAGGTGATATTGTGTTCATGCAGCTCATCTTATTTAATCTGGAAAGTGTCCAGTTCCTTCATGCAGAGTGCTCTGTGAAGTTAATTGAAGTGTAGTAAGTGGGAACAGCTGGTGTTGCTTCTGAATGGTACTCCTGATTTTAAATAAAAATTTCCTATTGAAAACCCCTTGTGCATTGCTGTATGCCAGTGTGCTTGAACCAATTCATTATAATAAAACTAGGGTATTTTTAATATGAAGTACCCAGCCCTAAATGAAAATTGCTGCTACACATTAAGGCCTTCCTGCTATTTTTACTGGACTCAACTTCTTTGCAATACTGGCCCCCATCTTCCTTTTTAACCACCACCCCTGCTTCCTAGCATTCCCTCTACCCTTTTCTTTAACCTTAAAAAAATAATGGTTTGAAAGTCTTGTTTCCTTTTATTAGGTTGAGATAAATATGGAAGTACTTTTAGATAGGCACTGTATGCAGATGCTATATTACCAACACTGAGGTCACCAGCAGCACAATTGCTAAATTGTAGAAATAGGCCAGCAAAGCTGGCGCTGGTGGAGCTCTATGTGGAGCAGGTGAGCTAGAAGAAATGGCTGAGCAGAGCTGGGTTTGGCCACCCTTCAGAGGCAGAACCACACTGAACAACCCCAGTCTTTGGGAAAATCTATATCCAGATTTTGCAACACAGATGGGATTTTAACTAAAGTTTTGACAGTCTTTCCTAACCTAGTTCTCACTAAAATAAATTCTTTCCTGTAAGGGAATTAATTGTAATCAGTGTCCTGATTTAGTCAGTATTAAAAATATCATAAGGAACCATAAGAGATTGGTCTACGTTTTGAGAACTTTGCTTGTATCTTCTGCAGACAGGAAAGCTGCCATTTCCATTAAGATTGAAACTTCATTGCTGCTTTTAACTGCAGAGTGATTACACTTCCCTCTAGCATGCTGCATATTATTATGAACATTTCATACAAGTCTTCTGAATAGTCATCATTAATTCTTTTAGATTTCTAAGTGTTAGGCATCAAAGACTGACGATTCAGACTGACGAGAAAAGATTTCTAAATCTGAATTCTTGTAAATGACCATATTTGTCTTTAAGTGGCTGCTTATAAGTGTTGCCTAAGTTCCAAAAATCATCTTGAGATGTCTATTTTTGTTATTACATTGTAGCAAAAGTTGATTGCTAAATATAGAAAGAAACATTCTCTGTTAACATAAGCTTGTTCAAAACCAGTTTGGTTTCAGTTGAGAACAGTTCAATTTGGCAACAAGAATATGACTTTAGGATTTTTTGACATATTAAGTGAGCTTTTGATATCATCTAAGCTAATTTAGAAATTTTAGAGACTTCATATTCAAAAAGAAACTTAGAATTATTGCTGATCTGAGTCTTGATGTGAGTTACCACACATCCTGGGTCAAGGTTTTGCTGCGTATTTATGAAGTTGCAGAAACAGTCTGGTGCTTCTCTCATGCTGCCTTTCTGGAAGGCAGATTTGCCAGACCTGCGTGTGAGGACAGGCTTTGCCTGTTATTCTTCTCTGCTCCCCCGCATGAAAACTTGCAGTGATTATCCTTCCTTGGGAGCCATTATACAGACACTGCTGTGCGCCAGCAAAGGCCCTGTCTCAAAAGTAGAACTAGGCAATAATATAGACTCTATTTGAGGCAAAACTCCCATTAACTTCAGTGCCAGCAGAGATTTCATCCTGAGTATTTAGTGCCCCAAATAAATCAGTATGTTAGAAAATGCTACAGAAAGCAGATTGAGAGGAAGGATACGGCCCTGCACAAGCATCCTGAACACAGAATATAGAAAAGCAAAAAAAAAAAAAAATCTGACTTCCCAAAGTGGACAATAGGTTGGTGTGAATACATCATTCACTTTTGCAAAGTCCTTGCTTCTAGTTTGGCAGACTGGTGAGAGGTGAAAGCCTTAATGTTACAGCAATAACACAGCCTAATAAAATAGGGATTGTACAAACAGGACACTTCAAATCTGAAAATAGTTTTCAAAAATTGTGCAGATGCTATGTAATGAAAGTGGAGTAAAAATCCAGCAGTGGGACTTTGTGATGATAGAATGGAAGAGCAGAATGATGAAGGTCATCAGCCACAGTAGTTGCAACTATCTGGGAAAATGAAGAGGAAATGAAAAGAAGGAAAGAAGCCAAACTCTTTTGAATATCCCTGATCAACAGTGAGATTTTGCTTTTGTTGTACCCTTGTAAGGCCCTCAGTTCTGTAAACATTTTGGGAATGTTTGCAGTGCTCTTGGTTATGACAGCTAGATAGGGAGCTAAGACAGCCTAGGATTTGTAGTGGTGTGGCTGTGGCAGCCCTGAGTTCACTGTAGATTAGGTGCTTCAGCAGCTGCCCAGCTTCTCTCCCAGCTCTGTGGAGCTGCAAACAGGCAGCGGTCCATGCTGAATCTGTCAAGTGTAACATTGGCTTGCTATGTCTATGAATGCCGCAGTGCAGGTACTCAGGCCTGTTTGCCATGCTCCCAGACCGAAGAAGCCATGCCTACCCAGCCTGGCCTGTGGGATGTGAATAAGGAATAAGGATCTACCACAGGAGGAAAGACAGAACTCCTTTGGAAGCAATAACAAAGCACTGGCAATTTCATTCCTAAGGGCACATTCAGGCTCCACTGCGAGGTGATCCCTAGGGCTCCACTTGAACTTGATTCATGAAGTCTCATCTTCTTTCGGATGCTTACTGAATGCCGTCAGCTGGAGCTTCTTCACTGAACAGCCACATTTCTTTACTACTCCCACTATCATCCACCAGGAATTTTTGAAGTGCAGAGAAGTGCTTTTGGCACTGCATATGCTTTTCCCTTACAGGCTTCTATGGGGGTTTTTAAAATTTTTTTCTAAGGCTGGGAAAGAACAATCAAATGATATAAAATTTGAATGAAGGTGTAATCGTCTTTCAAATCCTTATATGATGCAAACACTTAGGTTTCAAATAATTGAGCATTAGAATGGTAAAAAAAGAAAGTTTTAACATAATTTGTGAAAGCTTACACAAAAGGCCCATTAAAAAAAAAACAAAACCAACAACAAACGTAATAATACTGGTCAACCACTCTTTCAGTTGCTGTGATGGTGTCCATTCCAAGCACTCAAAGTACTCATGTGGTAGTTTAGTAAAGCCGTGGTAGGTCTCTGCAGGCAGCCGAGCCACATGGCTGCTGCCGCTGCCCCCCCTCACCACCCCGCTGCGGGCCACAGACAGAGAAAGGAAAAAAAAAGTTCTAAAATGCCTTTTTGAGTTGAGATAAGGAAGGTTTAATACAGAAACACGTAAGAAGCAATTGCAGTAACAAAAGCAATAACAACAGTAAGAAAGAAGCAATACACAGA
>JAVSBS010020610.1:10580-24980 GCA_033124195.1 Coracias cyanogaster | reverse complement strand
GCTGAGGACTCCAGAGCTGCCCCAGCACTGCAGGGGGGTCTCCCCAGAGCGCAGCAGAGGGGCAGGATCCCCTCCTTTGACCCTCCGACCATTCTTCTGAACACCAGTGCTATAAATGACTCCTTTCACTAGGTTTCACACCCCAGAAGGCAAAGCTACGCTCTGGAGCTTCTTCCAAGTCAAGCCCCAAACACAAGTATTATTTAAATCATAAACAGCAGCAAAATCTCGTTGATTGGAACCTTTTCTAGGAGGGTTCCAGGAGCTCAACAAGCGACAGATGCCATCCCAGCTCCCTCCTCCAACCCGTTTTATCTCAAGCCCTTTCCAAAGAGCCATTTAAGGCTCCAGTAGCACATCTCCAGTAAGATCAAGTATTTAGCTCAGCCTCTCTCGGCTTTTTATATAGCACCCAGCGTTGATATCTAAGCTTTCTATATTTCTTTTTTCGACGTATTTCTGACTCAGTATTTCCTGCCTCCTTGACAATGAGTAAACAGCAGAGCTGCCAGAGGAAGGGCCTCGTGTTTACGGAGCAACAAGCCCAAGTGTGTCTTTTGTGGGGGTTGGTTTGGTTGGTTTTTTTTTCCGTCAGAAGGTGCCGATGCTTAAATTAACCCGCTTTTTTATCCCACGCTCAACTTTTGCCCTCGAACGTGCTGCTGAGAAGAGTCGGCCATGAGGCGGTGGGCCCGGATCTGGGGAAAAGTTATTTAGGACTCGTCGGAAAAAAAAGTGTGGCGAGCTCCCAAGGGATGGATTTTCGGCTGCAGCTGTCTGGGCTGGAGCGAGGGCTTAGATCTGATGGCAAAATGCTGCTTCTCGTCCCTCTTGACTCTGCTGCCCACCAAAACCCTTCTCCAAAGGGGTTGGGAAGGGCTGTCCCAGGCTGCCCAGGGCAGTGGTGGAGTCCCCATCCTTGGAGGGGTTTCAAAGCCATGGAGATGTGGTGCTGAGGGCCATGGTTAGTGGTGCCCTGGCAGTGCTGGGTTAATGGTTGGACTCGATCTTGAAGGTCTCTTCCAACCAAAACAATTCTATGATTCTATGAAGAATGGTAGAGGATGGATTTTACTCCTCTCCAGTCCTTTTGGGTCTTCTAGCTTGGTCCTAGTCTTGGAGAATTCTCATGTCCGGGCCAAGAAAGGATAGTGTTGCATGAGCTGCGTCTACACTGAGATGAGAAGTGGACTTTTGCTTGGGTTCAGGAGTGTTGAGCCCCAAAATAAAGACATTTTCTATTTCCATTTCTGGCAGGAGCTTCATCTAAGCTTAGAAAGGATGTCAGATTGGGCTGAGCCGTGGTCCATCTCTATCATGCTTGAACACAGGCCACCCCTGACCTACCTATCACACATGGTGAGGCCCAACATGGTGAGCATGCTTAGCCTTCAGGTTTATGCCCCAAACTTGTCCTGTATGAGACCTCTTTAGAGGTCTCCTTGGCATCCCCATACTTGCCGCATGGTTGCCCAATGACCTCTTCTCCCAAACCAGGCAGAGAAGGGAGGTCAACCCCGCTACCTGGTATAAATATAGTTTATTTTAAACGAGCGGCGCTGAAGGAAGGTTGTCCAGTAAACACGCCCAGATGATCTACAGGCCAGGGCACCCCCAAATTAGTAATACAATTGATGTTTAAAAATACGGCCAAACTGATGGAAGATAATTCACTGCCGGCTCTGACATCACCACCTAAGCATGGGGCAAGCCAATCCACGGGTTATTTTTATAGAACTCCAGGAGGCATTTCCAGAGCAAATAAAGTTCACTGGGCAGGGCAGTGACCTGGCCGCCTGGTTTCAGCGCTCTTCAACCTCCTCGAGGCTTCTCATTGGTGGTGCAGAGCTCTGTGGGTCAGGGCTCGGCTCTATCAGATGTGCCCCAGGCATGCGGGACGTGGATTTTGTTCTCTGTCAAGCTGCTCTTCACTTCCCGTCAGCTCTTCATCTCTTCCACGCTGTTGGTCTGGCTCATCTGTTTTGGTTGCACACCCTTTGGAGAAGCAATTGAGTTGTTCTCCATAGCCGGCATGGTGGGTCATGGGTCCTGCTGTGAGCACCTGTATCTCTGCTGACCAAATTACCTGGATGACAGCAGTGGTTTCCTCAAACATGGACACCTCAGGGAAGGTGGAACACCTCTACATGAGCAATGGTCGTGTTAGCTTGCCTGTGTGTGCGTGCTGTGGTACTGGTCAAACCTGCTGTCTGAAGGCCAAATTTAAGGTCAAAGCTCCCCGGGCCATCTTCCTCATGCATGCCGTGACATTGGTATAGCACTGCCCTGTGGGAACAAAGCAGATGGGTATCTCTGGAGGCTTCAGGAGAGCCCTGGTGCTGCAATTCCAGCTACCATGGAGGTTCAGCTCCCAACAAGTCTTGCCTGTAGGCAGACATGGTCCAAAAAAATGTAATTTCTACTTCTACCGAGGTGCTTTTCCTACTTTGTCGAAGGAATTTATATCACCCCACCCTTTTGCAGAGTATATCTCCTTTTGTGAAATTTGGCCCAGCCTGAGGCTGCAAATGGAGCAAAATTATTCCTACTGTGGGATCACATTCTCCATGAAAATGTTCACAGTGACCTCTGCGTCCATCCCAGGTTCCATCCCCAGCTCCTTCTACTTCATGGGGGTCCATCAAAAGTCTGCACAAGCTTTTTCATTACTTGGTTGGGAGAAGACCCCAGTCCCTTTTCATTTGCATGTTCATTGATGTCTCTGCTGGGAGACATCACCCACCAGGTGCTGTAAGGATGAAAAAAAGAGGGTGCTGGGTGGTGGCATCACCTCCTGCCCAGGCCTGTTGAGTTTGCTTTGGTGGTTGTTTTATGGAATTCTGTTGGTTGGTTTTATGTGTTTTTTTTTTAAATAGAAAATATTTTTTTGAAGAGAAAATGTTGAAGAGTCAGTTTTCTCTATTCATAGAATTGTTGCAGTGCTGCATCAGATACAGAATCATAGAATCATTTTGGTTGGAAGAGGCCCTGAAGATCATCAAGTCCAACCAAGACGCAGGAGACACCCCAATGCCAGGGAACGGAGAGATCTTGGGGCATCAAGGAGGAGCTCTGGGCTTCAAAGGGTTCTTTTTGTCGCAGGGTAGAGGTGGCTGCTGGGAGAGGTTACAGGTGGACAAGGTTGGAGGTTGGGGTAGATGAGGGGTGCATGATGTTTTCACTTGGTTTTATAATTTCTCGGTAGTCATAAGGTCATTTCTTGTGACTTTTTTCTCTTAAAATCCAAGTGAAAACTCCAGAACAAGTAATTTGGTAACCCTCGGGTGACAACTTTGAGCTGGTGAATAAACCTCTCCTCCACCACCACCCTGGGACTGGCTGGATAATGAAAGGCCAAACTCCGCAAACTCCCTCAGAGAGCCTGGAAAGACCCAACACGATTTGGTGGCAGGTCAGCTTTGGAGTCGCAGACACAGTTGGGCAATTGCCTTATAGAAATGGGCGTAGAGAGGACTTAGTCATCACTCGTTGGTTCAGAAGTGCCTGGCTTCTTTTACAAGTCTTTTCCCTGCATATGCAAATCGATTCTTAATTTTTTTCCCTCCTTTTGTAGTGAAATGTATAAATAGCTCCTGTTCTTGGCATCTTCTACGCGTAGGGTTGTGTCATGACAATAATCATCGTGCTTTGCCTGGTTGGCTTTCGCTTTACTTACCTTTGTTTCAGCAGAAACATCTCCGGTGTGTTGGCCGAGTTTTGGTGTGGTGGCTTTTCCATCTCCCTGGCTTTTCTGATGTGTTGGCCAAGCTTTGGTGTGGTGGCTTTTCCATCTCGCTGGCTTCGCAGAGTGGACCTGCGGGTCAGGACGTTCCTGGCAGCAAAGCCCTTGAGTCTCGGGCGGGAGGAATAAACTGAATGAAGAAGGTACAAGGGAATTTATGTAGTTGCTGGATTTCCAGCCTTGTGCAACCCATGCTGGGAATACGTTGAGAAGGAACTTGTCCTCTTCTTTAATTGTCCCCTGTTTAGCGTCTACTCATTTTGAATACCGAGGAAAGGTTGTTACGGGGACAGACCCTTCCCCAGCTTCCTTGCCCTTCTCTGGCCACATTCCCTTTTCATATCCAACCTCTTTTTTTTCTCCCCAGCTGGAGGACTGAGTAGCTCCCTGCACGCTTCCTCCTGATGTTGCTCCATAAATCACGTCATTCGGATAATCCTTGGTCATGGCAACCATCAGCTCAGGAGCAGGGTGACCTTTTAATGCCAAGCCCAGGCTGCCCTGATCTTCTTCTGGTTGGGCAGGAAGCCAGTCTCTGCTGTTCTACAATGAGACCCCAGGGAGCAGCCAGGCCATTAGGATGCCACTGGCCAAATACTGGATCTGCTGAAGTTGCTGGAATGAAAGGGCTGGGCAGGTCCCACTGGACCACCAAGCCCGACATGGCCACTGGCATTCCTTGTGTATCCCCTGCATTTCATTTCATAGACTTATACAATTAGTTTGGTTGGAAAAGACCTATAAGATCATCAAGTCCAACCATTAACCCAGCATTGCCAGGTCACCACTAAACCATGTCCCTCAGCACCACATCTCCACGGATTGGAAACCCCTCCAGGGATGGGGACTCCACCACTGCCCTGGCCAGCCTGGGACAGCCCTTCACAACCCTTGCCAGAGAGACATTTCTCCTCATGTCCAACCTAAACCTCCCCTGGTGCAACTTGAGGCTGTTTCCTCTTGTCCTGTCACTTGTTCCCTGGGAGAAGAGCCCAACCCCACCTGGCTCCAACCTCCTTTCAGGGAGTTGTGGAGAATGAGAAGGTCTCCCCTGAGCCTCCTTTCTCCAGGCTCAACACCCCCTGCTCCCTCAGCTGCTCCTCACCACACTCCTGCTCTAGACCCTTCCCCAGCTTTGTTGCCCTTCTCTGGCCATACTCCAGCCCCTCAAGGTCCTTCTTGGAGTGAGGGGCCAAAAACTGACCCAAGGACTTGAGGTGTGACCTCCCCAATGCTGAGTACAAGAGAACAATCCCTGCCTTGGTCCTGCTGGCCACACTAGTCCTGATACACTCTGGAAGTGCACACACAGTGGTGGAACTCAAAAAATTGTTTGCACTAAATATCTTTTGAAGTGACCTCTGGAAGCGGAAGCCGTTCCTCACCTGAGCCTTCAGCTCTTGTGCAGGAGGACCCTCCAGCACACCTGCTGAGGTCACCTTTTCACAATGGTGCAGGAGGACCCTCCACTACTGGTGACCTCTTCTCACAGCACCGTTGAGATGCCCACAGCACTAACACAGCAAGGTGGGACAAGGACCACAGCCCACGCAGGAAAGGCTGCTCTGCTCTCCAACGAGAGGCACCGACACATTTCCTGACCTGTGCTGCAATTACAAGTGACAAACTTCTGCAGAAGGTAAGGAAAGTTTAACGAACCTTTCCTTCCCCCTCCTGCTACGTGTTATTCAACAGAAACCAGCAATGCCCATTTTAGCCCGTCCCGGACACTGACAAACAGATTCTGCTCGTGTGAAGAGTCTGGAGTCAGCTGAGCAAGGCGTGGGATCAGTCTCGTTATTTCCTTCCTCGTAGCATTAATTTTCCTCCTTAATCCAACCCCAGCTTTCTGCAGTTATTAAAGCAGTTTTAATCCAATAAAACATAAACAGCATGGATCAGAGAACATCCCAGAGGCACAATATGCTCACAGCCGCTCATGTGAAGTTCAGCAACAGAAAATGCAAAGCCTATTTACTGCGTACGTAGACAACCCAAAGGTAGGGGAGATCCGTAAGACGTGTCTGTCGCTTTACTCCCTGCGCCGTAATGCCGCTTATCCAATTAAAGTGCATGTGGGTAATCACCAGTTAACATATTTCAATTAATTTAATTAACATGTAATAATATTACCTCATGCAAAGATAATACTGCAGCTTGTTTTCAGATTAAATTGTAAATTACTGCAGAACATGTCCCTTCCGAAATGAAATAAAAATGAAAGCTCCTTTTCTCCCTTTTCCCCCAGCACCTTTTAAGAGCAGGCACAGACGTAAGTTCAGGAAAATTGAATTAATTGAACGTGCGGGTTTCATGAAATCCATAAGTGTCAGTTCATCCGAGACTATTTGTATGCTTCTTGAATTACAAAGGGCAGATACCAGCACTCTGAATTTGCCTTGAGAACACTCCCCACACCCAGGCACGGTGCTGGGGAGCTTGTCCCTCCCTGGCTCGTACCACGTAGATGATCAGACCCGATTCAAATCTGGTTGTTCACCAGCTCTCATCAAGAGCAACCAAATCAACAGCAGATGGCTGGCATTCCTGACACCGCTCCTGGTATCTCAGCTCTTGTTTAGACCCAAAGAGTTTATCTGGAGCCCATCACCTGGCCCTAGACCCCCAAATCTCAAAGGAACCTGAGAACCACTTCCCAGCTCTCAGTGAGATGCCTCCAGCAGCAAGGCAGCGTAGCCCTGGCCACTTCCCACTGCCAGACCTTTGCTTGCATTTTACACCAGCCTCTTGAAAATTCTGCTTTGGTCTGCTAGAAAACACAGAAAGAAAGAATCATAGAATGTTCGGGGTTGGAAGGGATTTCTGGAGATCATCAAGTCCAACCCAAGCCAAGCAGGACCAGAGAATCTAGGACAGATTACACAGGAACGCATCCAGATGGGTCTTGAAAGCCTCCAGAGAAGAAACAAAGATCACTTTCAAAACAACAATCTCGATAAAAGGGTAAGTAATCGCCCGTAGTGCTTTGAAAGATGCTAGCTTGTCAATATTATTTTCTGTGTGAATACAAAGATAAGAAATTGGCTACAGCCAAGTCGGGTCCAGTGAAAATAGTCAGGAAAAACAAGTCATGGAATGCAGGGATGGGAGAGAAAAGCGACAGCAGGAGGAGCACAGTGGCAGGAGGAGGTTGGGGTAATGTTCTTTTCTGTAATTCCACTGGAGTATGCCCAGTTTTTATTCTTTACTCTGACCCAGACCACCTTCAATGTAGCCAGCAGAGACGAGCTCCTTGCCCACCCTAAAACTGTCTGACTGACTTTGTATGCTGCTACATGAACACCAAGAGCCATGTCTTCTGTTGAGAGAGCTTTAGTCAGTCAAAGTGCACCTCCAGGTATCTGCTGAGCTTCCCTACTCAGAAACTTCTCCACCATTCATTGGTGCAAGGCTTTGCACTCATTGTAGCAAAAGCATACATTACACTTGCAACCTTTTCTAACTCATTAATAGTACATTTAGTCCGTGGACGAGACTCTCTGGAGAGTCTCTAGAGTAAACACTGCGTCTGGTAGGTCATCAACACAGCAGAGGGATGATGACCTGCAGCAGCACCAGTCAGCTCCCAAGTGTTGTGCCCCTGGTCAAAGGTTCTCACCCATCTCATCAGAGACTTTGAGCACTGCCAAAGACCCCACATGAGCAACTCCTGCAGAAGACTGGAGAATGTGCCTTTCCTTCATTGTCATGCAGTTGTGTTGCTGAAGGATGAAACCAGTAGAAGTGCCAGAGTGATACATCTCATTGAAAACAGGAAAATGATTCAACACTGTCGCTAAGAATGAAAAGAGAAGTATACATTATCTATCCTGAGCAGTTCCCATGCTTTCTAAATCTAAAAAGTTAATTTTAAAGAGAAATTCCAGCTCAGTGAAATGAAATCTACTTCCCTTTGAATTTCCCTTCTGATCTATGTATGGAAATATTTCTGCTGAAGGTGGCCTAATCGGAGGTTACACGGCACCAACTGGAGAGTAATCCCCAAAGAAATCATGTCAGAATTTTTCTTAGGATTCCAGCTAATGAAAGGACAAATAAAATACCAGCATTATTTCCAACCTTTGAAAGTTTCCTTTCTGAAGAGTTCTTTTAAGTGCTAATTAATCAAATCAGTGATATTTTTCTAGGGTCAGTGATTCATTACTGCTGTACTAGTTGAAGCTGAAGAAGTCTGAAATATGAAACTAAATAGATCATATTTCTTCCATAGATGGTCAAGCTCCATTTGCAGGCAGGATAGACATTATCTTGAGTCAAATGTATTCTGAATCACTCTTTTTTTTCTCTCTTTTTGATAATACAGAATTAGTAGATGAGTTTACCAGAAAACTTTCTATCAGTATCCAACCAGCACTTGAGCAATGCAGATGAGCATCACCAGGTTCACCCTTCTCTCTTGTAACCAACCCAAGAAGTCTGAACAGGATGAAAGTCATCACATCCCCAGCAAGGTTAATGTCGGTATTTAGCCATGTTCTTAATCAGGCCACAATCACCCCCTGCAATGCTCCAGGCTTGGGAAAGAGTGGTGGGAAACTGCCCAGCAGAAAGGAACCTAAGTGTGTAGGTCAAGAGCTAGCTGAACATGAGCCAGTGTGTGCCCAAGTGGCCAGGAAGGTCACCAGCATCCTGGCTTGGATCAGCACCAGTGTGTCCAGTAGGACTAGGGCAGGGATCGTCCCCCTGGACTCAGCACTGGGGAGGCTGCTCCTCAGATCCTGGGGTGAGTTTTGGGCCCCTTGCTCCAAGAGGAACATTGAGGGGCTGGAGTGGTCCAGAGAAGGGCAACA
The DNA here is from genome assembly GCA_033124195.1 of Coracias cyanogaster. Lineage (NCBI taxonomy): Eukaryota > Metazoa > Chordata > Aves > Coraciiformes > Coraciidae > Coracias > Coracias cyanogaster. The sequence goes on along the minus strand of JAVSBS010020610.1, from coordinate 16,427 downwards.
AAGCTGGGGAAGGGTCTAGAGCACAAGTGTGGTGTGGAGCAGCTGAGGGACCTGGGGGTGTTGAGCCTGGAGAAAAGGAAACTCAGGGGAGACCTTCTGGCTCTCAACAGCTCCCTGAAAGGAGGTTGGAGCCAGGTGGGGCTCTCCTCCAAAGCAGTAAGTGACAGGACAAGAGGAATTGGTCTCAAATTACACCAGGGTAGGTGTAGGTCTTCTCTACAAGGGCTGTCAAGCACTGGCCCAGGCTGCCCAGGGCAGTGGTAGAGTCCCCATCCCTGGATGTGTTCAGAAGTCATGTAGATGTGGTGCTTAGGGACACGGTTTAGCAGTGGACTTAGTAGAGTTAGGTTGGACTTCTTGATCTTAAAGGTTTCTTCTAGCCTAAGTGATCCCATGAAACTATGATTCATGCAGGACCAGAATCTGGAGTTGATTGCAGCAGTGTGGAAAGCATTCCGAATTCAAGGCTGGCAACAGAAGTCAGACAGAAATCAGGGAGTGGATGTGACCTCACCTCACCTTGGCACACCTCCTGTCAGGGCTTTCCAAAATGTGTGTCTAGAAAGTAATGCTAGGAAAAAACATCAAAAGGACATGCAAGAAAGTAATGTTAAGAAAAAGCAGAGAGCAGAGTGATGGAAGATCAGAAAGAAGGGTAAGGAATGGAAGGAAGAGTAAAACCAAGGGGAGAGGAAGACTAATGCTTAAAAATAAGTGAGAAACAGTAACATGAAGGAAATAAAACAATGAAAAAGACAGCAAAGCAGCTCAGTTTAAAGAAAAACAAGTTTTAAACCATCTCACAAATGTTTCTTACATGATGAAGCCCAGGTTAGGCAGGACTGGATTTTTACCAAACACTTCAGCTGAAGGTTGAAAGTCAGCCACATTTCTGTACAGAAGAGGTGAAAGCTAAGGTAGCTCTGGAAAAGGCTCAGAATCCCACAACTGGACTTGCAGTGGGATGAAAACAAGCAGACATGGTGGCAGCAAGGCAAGATAGCTCCATAGGTATGTAACTCCTCCGTATTACCCTGGAATCTTGCACTGATCAACCACACAGGCACATGCCAAACACCAACTGATTCAATTTATCATCTTCTTGCTCAGGAAGCACACTCAGACATTAACCTAATGCAACCCAACATTTGAAGAATTTGTCTTCATCAACAAAAAATCTGCAGGTCTCTCAGAGCCGCAGTTGGAAGAAAACATTTATGTAATCTCCGTGCCAATCTCAGTGCCACAGAAACACAATTTAGGAATTGACATTATGAGTTATTACAGGCCATTAGATTCTTTTCTTGCTTGTTTCTTTTGTTAACTAATGCCTATCCTCCATAAAAGTTTTATGCAGGAGTTTGTCAGCAATTGCACAAGCACAATCTAAAGCCTGTCACAAAAGAAGAGGGTTGGCTGCTTTTTTGGGGGGCAGCAAACCCTGTCCAAAATCTCATTTGAACAATCTTTGTGACAGTTGTGGTTTGCCAGAGACTCCACAACATCATAGGGAACATCATGGGTAATAAACCCCATTCTAACCAGCCATCTATTGGAGATTACAGGGAAGGATTGTTACACCTTGATGCTGCTCTCAAGGTACTTGTTCAAAGCTACAGAAACTACTCATGATGCTTTGGGCATTTCTCCACTTCAGGGCAGAATTAAGTGCTGGATTTTTTTTCTTCTGATCCTGGAATGTCCCAAATCAATATCTGGATTGGTACTAGCACTCCTGTTAGCCCCTCTCCCCCACGCCCAGAATGTCCCCAGGTACATGTGGCTGGCTATGCCCCATTGCCCATCTCATCCAAACACTGCTTTGCACAATCAGCTTTTCATAGAATCATAGAATGTGAGGGGTTGGAAGGGACCTCTGGAGATCATCAAGTCCAACCCCCCTGCCAAGCAGGACAATAGAATCTAGGGCAGGTTGCACAGGAACGCATCCAGACGGGTCTTGAAAGTCTCTAGAGAAGGAGACTCCACAACCGTCATCAATTCGTCATCAGTCCAACTTAAGTCTTCCACTTAAAAAACATTCAATCACAATTTCTGAGAGACAGCATCCTTCACACTTCCTTTGCCCACTCTTCATGAAAAATAAGAAATTATGATACAATTCTATTACAGCATTGGAGTCTGCAAAGAACTTAGGGCTGTTTGTGCTAGAGACAAAATATAATAATCACCAATAGTTATTGCTCATCAAAGAAACATGGAAGAGAAAGAACAATCTGTATTGTGAAAACCTGAAGGAGCTACGTTGACCAGAACTTTGCAGAGTTTCAATCATTCCCCACATTAAGGCATTTGCTGTATTTCCACTTCCCATTCTAGTCTGGGAACCATTACATCTGCAAATTCCTTATGCCCTCCTGTTCCCAGTGAGATATTTTGCAGACCTATTATCAGAAGGTATCACCTACATGTCAAACAAACCAAAAAATCTTCCCCTCAGAAAAGATTTGAATCAGGTCCCTACAGACTCACCATTTTCTGGCAAATTCCCATCTGCTGCTATTCCCCTTTTCACTTTGTCGTGGTACAAACTCTCTGAGGACATTCCTCACCAACGTTAATATGATCTCTCTCTGACACCCACTAATTCACCTTCTTTACAGACTTTCTAGACTCTCCAAATTCAACATTAACTTCAAATTCTCAGATCAGCATCTGTTTCCTGGTTAAGACCTTATTTCACCACCTAGCAGGTCATAAAATTCATTGGAAGAAACTCAAACTAATCACATTTGATGTGATTACTTTTGTTCCATTTTCCCAACATCCTGTGTCGGAACATTACCAAGCACTCATTAGATTTTATTTCAAGTGTAGACAAAGACAGACTATTGTTTTTATTAAAAGAAAAAGAGAAAGCAGCACCAAGAGCTTCATAAGTACTTTCCGCTATTCTAATCCAATAAAAAAAGGAAATTTAGAGGCTTTTCTTTCATCCATTCTTTACAATTTCTCTTAATGCAAGAAACTTAAAGGAATCAAGTGTAGGAAAGTAGGAGTTTATCTAGACATAAAATCTTGTGTACCCATAATCTAATATTCCAGTATCTAAATGCTTCTCTAATAAATACCATGTGTTATTCTACCAAAAAATATTCAGTTCAAAAGAGTTTTACTATCAAGCATAAATGTCAAATTCTTGATGAGATTAAAAAAAGTTAATGATATGTAAAAACATATATAGTTTGATGTATATATAATTCATACCTGGAACGTCACTTCTTTTTCACCAATCTGGACAGTTACATCAGCAATGAAGGGCTTGTGTCCATGTCCACTTTCTACTTTCATAATCCTTCTGGGAAGCAAGTGGCTTTCTGAATCTTGAAGCTCAAAACGCTGTAGAATTAGGAATAGGGGACATGAATTATTAAATATTGCTTTCTGGTTTTTAAAGCTGTTCCTTCTGAAAACAAGGCTGGAAGTATATGCAAGATTAATTGCTTGTGAAGTCCTCAATCCAGTTACTTCAATTTTTACTTCACATACCTGTGTTCACATTCTTGATGGCCTGTATATTTTACATTTAAAACCAAAGCAAAAACATTATATGCCAGCTACTTACTCTGACTGTAGAGAGAGATGTAAAGTGAAAATGTCATGTAGTGACTTTGCCAAGTCTTAGGCTGACAGACCAAAATAATAAGAGAAAGGGACGATAGCCTTTAGCATGTGTAATAATAGATCACCTACTCCGCAGGTCATTATAACCAATTGCAGATTTAAGCATCTGGCTACCAATAAAAATAACCATCAAACATTATGTTTACTTAGCTCCACAGTCTTATCATACAATGAAAATTGAGGACAACCTGTACAAATTAAGCCTTCAGCATGTTCAGGATATATAAAGGACAAAAACCAGGGCATTTGTCTTCCCAATGCCCTCTTGAGCATTATACTCTATTTTATGCTGTATATAGAAAGTATGAAAACAGCTTTAAAAATCCTGCAAAAAGTCTTATTTGTTGGGGAAGGGGAAGTCATATCAGGAGGAGTTTAGCATAAAAAAAGCCACCAACTGAAATTACTGAACTCATAGAGCCATTTTATTCAACAGAGTGAAAGCTGAGTAAACAAGAGAAAAAGGAGTATTATCCAACTCCTTAGAATTCTTAGAAAAGATTTTTCTTAAACAGAAGCCAATAATGTAAAATAATTCTTTAAAAGCATGTAGTTTTATTACTACTAGGATTCATAGCACCATCTATTACAGTTTAGGAAGAAAACTGAGATGCATTCACAAAAACATTTTGGCTCTTTCATTCACTTTGTAAATTCCCATTCTGGAACAAAAGCCTACAAAAATTTCATGTTTAGACATGAATTTAAGATAAATGTGCTTTAGTAAATGGCTGCACCAAATTATATTCTTATTGCAACAGCTGAGTCTACTTCAGATACCATTAAGTGTTTAAACAACAACAGAGGACAGGAGTCCTCTCAAACTACAATTCTAAGAAATACTCCAACTATGATTCTGTGAAATGAACTACAGATGTTCATGCTCTTATGTTCATTAGCAACTTGTAATATTCTTACTAAGTTAATGGCACTTTAGACAGGGCCAAAGCTGCTCATACACAAAATTGCAAACTGCTCGTACACTAAAATCCCTTAATCAGATACCCAAAGAAAATAACTGTGAGCACACAAGAAGATTATCTGCACCAGCAGCCTCTGCATCAGACAAGGAAGATTAGGAGACAGCAGCAGCAGGTCTTGTATACAGAAGTCTCAGGAGTCTAAAATTTCTAAGGTGTTTTTGCTCTGGGTTTGCTTTTTAATTTGTTCTGTTTTCTAAAAATATTGTTCAGGGTTCTGCAGCTAGCCTTTTAGACCCTAAAACAGGAGAGTGAAAGAGGACTGTCTATCTCTGTGCAGATTGTCACTGAATTTATACAACATTAAATCATTTAACCGAATTCGAATAATTCAAATTCATCACATGTAAGCATGGAAATGTTGCTAAACTGGATAACATAGTAATTAAACAAGTTCCCACACTTAGACCTGGACAGGAGTGGCAAACAAAACTGTTTGTGGCTTTCAGAGTAAGACAGATTTCTCTGACACAGCTTTTCATTTCAAATTACGATAGCCAGATATGGAATCTGAGTGTGGCATGAAATGGATGTACAACACATAAAACACGCTTCTGCTTGAGCCAGAGGCAACTTCCTCTGCACAAAGTCCAAGTTGATAGCTGCAAAGGAAAAAATATTTGTGGCTTGGAAGGGCAACTATTGAGCACATTCAGCATCAGAAGGTTTGGGAGATACTGGAGAGCCACAATCGGGCAGCCTATTGCCTCAGACTCAAGAGGAAAGAAAAAAGAGAAGACTGGCCATCAAAACCAAAAGAAGTGGTTTGGCAGTCCATAATCATCAGGCCACATTCTGCATGCCTAGAAACATGTGAGGAAAGCCAAATGGTAAAAATTTTAAAAAAAGCAGGAGGAGAAATTCTTACCACTTGGAAGTATCTAATCATCAGTAACACACCAGCACAGAAACTGCAAAAAATATGCTGGTGATCCAAAGGAAGAGAGAGCTTAAAAGAGATACATTTGCAGATAACCACTATGCTGAACCCGCAAGGCAGCTAAGCTATCCAGAATAGACATCCAAAGGCAACTGATCTTTCTTGAAGATTCTCTGCATGGGAAGGAGGGAATTTTTCACGGAACAAGAGGACTGAACCCTTTCACAAGAAGCGAAGTATGAACTGCAAATGCACAATGGGATAGATAATGAAGTCTGACGGACAGATTCCACAACAGTGGCATGTATTGGCACCAAGAACGTTTATTAATGCAAAACCCCA
>JAVSBS010020609.1:50792-65774 GCA_033124195.1 Coracias cyanogaster | reverse complement strand
TGGTTGTGTCCCCTCCCAAGATCTTGCCCACCCCATCCCACTGTGGGGGGAATGTTGGGAAGAGCCCTGGTGCTTTGTGAGCACTGCTCAGAAGCAGTCACAACGCGGGTGTGTTATCAACACTCTTCTAGCTCCCAGCACAAAACACTGCACCATGAGGTCTGCTATGTGGAAAACCAGCAGAGCCAAACCCACTACAGTTAGTTCCAGCTATTTGCAGAAATGGGCTTGAAAACACCGAGAACTGTTTTTCCATGATGGAGATAGTATCGGTAGACATGGTACCATCTGGATATTACTATATGGAGTTTATAGAATACATGTTACTGCTGATTAATAAAAATCAATCTCTTGATTTCAAGTCAATGAAGAATTACCTGGTTTATTTCATTGCTCTGTCCTTACTTGGAAGCTGAACAAGGCACAGGGAGAAATATTTGAAATTGCAAAATTAGATACCTAAATCTAACACCTTGTAGGTGTTTTAGATATTTGAAAGACATCAGCACGTAAATACTACTACTAAAGTCCATTTCCAACTGAATAAATACTGTTGGCATCTCTAGGTGGCAGTCCTGTGTTCATAATATTACTTTGCTGTAAGACATAAATGCCTTCTTTCTCTATATTTCTGAGACAGTAGAAGAACTAACCAAATGACTAAGGCAAAGGGGTTGTCTTTGATACCTACAACTGACCCCTTTGCAGACAAGGAGACAGAATGAGTCGTGGTGTTAGGTCTCTGTCTTGAAAAAATGCTATCCCAAACATACTGGTCCAGGGGATCTCATGGGCCAGATGGCCTTTGCTCGTTTTCCCCAGGGCACCTCACCTGTGAATGGCAGTTTTGCTCAAAGCTTGTGTCCACTAATGCTGTGTATATTCATTGTCAAAACGCGTGCTCTTGTGAGTATTGATTATCTTTGTATTAACATCCGCTTTGAGGCAAAGTGATTCATTGCTGAAATTAAGGACAACTGGTAAATAAAAATTACAAAACTAATCTCCTGGAAAAAAGTATTAACAGGTAATGTATCAGACTGTTGACTCCTGCCAGTTCTGTCCTACTTGTTCAACGTTATGCTTCTATTGTGCTGGTGGCTTGAACATAAACACGTCAGGATATCTTCCCTTTCCATTTATCTCATTGCATTCCCAGAGTTTTAAATACTGAGATTTTGGCAAATGGAGTTTGTAAATGTCCATGGAAGATGAACATTAAAAAAATTAAACACTTTTAATTTCAGTTTCAAAGCTCTTTATATAGCTGTTCTCCTTATTTAGTAATAGTAACTTTTATGCCAGCCAAGACCTATGAAACAATCTGCAGTTTAGTTCAAATAGATATCAAATATTCACCAGCAATATTGCTTGTAGTCCTGCACCAGTTGAGTTGGAATAAGCTAAGCATTTATTTTCACACAATTCTATTTACATTCTACTTGTCATTTTGAGTTTTCTACCTAATAAAACCCCCAATTTTTGAACCATGATACACATGTACGCATTATAAATGTTGTCACTTGCAGAATACTGAGGTTTTAAATTATACTTGCCTCTTGAGAAGAGGGAGAGAAAATTAAATGAAAATGAAGAAAAAGTAATATGATGTGTTTGAGGCTGTTTGCTGGTTTTGTTCCTCAAAAATCTGTTTGAATATTTTGTAGACAAAGGTAACTACAGTATATAGATATTTTTTCTTTTTTAGTGGATATATGCTACATTTGGGGTTTTTTTGTTAGAAAAGGTAAAACAAAAAATCTGGGAATGTAAGTCTTCAAACGTGGTACATCTTTAACAGATGCAAAACATGGGCAGCTCTCGTGTTTTCTGCATTTGAAAAAAGGTAGAAAGTTCACAGCATCTACTGAAGACTCAAAGGCCAATTGCTCTGCGTGCAACAGAATGTTCATATTGTTGTTGTTATGACTGTAATAATATTCTTGATGGGAACTTAATGTGAGCCAGAACCAAAGCAGAGTTTTAGCTCAGAGAATTATTTTGGCAGGAATTTTAATAATGAGAGTAAAGCAATTAAGTCTCCAGACATATTATCTGCTTTTACCCCTACAACCTGTGGTTTATTGCCCTCTCCTTTCCCTCACGTTAAATATCCAGAATTCTTCTTGTTTTTTTGCTAGGATTTAAGGACATTTTAACTGAATTTTTGTCTCTCATAATGAGAGAAAAGACTGTTAGAGGTGGGTTATTGGCAAGATCTAAGAAGCAAAACCAAAAGCAGCTTGGTGCTAGCTTTAATAAACAATACCTCTAATGTTTTTTATTAGCTTTCTTTTCCCCAGCATCTCTCTGTGCCAAAGGAGAAAGGAAGTTTTATATTAAGATACAGTTATGTCCTTTCTGTGCTGTTCAGGAATCTCTCTGCATCAGATGAAAAGTCAAGGTGGCTTCACAAAGCCTCTGGTTCTCTTGAGTCTTTGTAGAAGGGAAGATTTCCAAATCTTTAAACTTAATCCATGTTGGTGGGCCAAACACACCAGAGTTTAAACGGATTCATGAACAGTGGTGCAGGCAAAGCGATGGGAAAATGTACTGCAGAAGAGATATAGCTTGGTTTATGGGGTTTTTGTGCACAAGGATACAGTATAAGGGAGTAAATTATCTATTTTTAATATATTTTTGTTTTTATTTATACTCCCACTAACATTTTTTAGCACAGGTAAGTAATAACGAAATAAAATCCTCAAGTGTTTTCCCCAGGAATGGCTATCAAGAATTTCAGTTCTTCCTTCTGGTCACTTGGTGCTCAATGGTATAACTTATTACTTCTTAGGGTCCTTCAAACAGGAAGCAATCCTTAAAATGAGTTAAATATATAGAGTTATTTTTTCACATTACTCAAAATTCTGCATATGATCTGATTTGTAGCATCTGTCATAGACTGCAGTGTTTGAATAGTGCAATCAATGAACCCCCAAAATGAATAGTTGAAATAATCAATCCTGGAAATAACAAAGACCTTAATGTTCAGCATCCGTAGGTCTTATTTGCTGACCACAGTTCTTGGACTGGCATAATTTCAGAAAGACAAAGGCAACTCATAGCATTTTAAAAGTGCTTGTTAAATAATAAATCCAAAATAGAGCCTGCCAGATTTCTAGACTTTACAATGGTTTAATAACAGTATTGTAACATGAATGCCAAAGCAGGAGTATGCTGAATGTGCCCATCAGCTTACCACTGTGTTAGGTGGTGCGTATTCTTGTTAATGAATATTTAGGTTTTTGTGAAAAACCAAGTTGTCATATAAAGCGTCTGAGGTTTCAATAGCTTATGTGGTCAGGAATCCTACTCTTTATTCAGAGGCTTTGAGCTAAAATCCTTTCAGAGTTTTCCACAATACCAAATGCATGTATGTCTATGGCAGTGGCGATCCAGTTTCTTATACTCCTATCAGCATCAGATACTCATATTTCCTCTTATTTCCCAGTTCATCAGTTCTCCTTCCTGCCTTAGTTATAATCTGGGATGGCAGGACTAGGTCAACACTGAAATTAGATAACTAGTACGGGAAGTTATATACGCACTGTGGTTTATTTCTTATACCAAGAACTATTAACTCTCAGTACTCCATGGAGGGGAAAAAAGATGCTATTGGCTTCTGCCAGTAAGTAATTATAAACAAGAAAGCCCTGAGAAATAAAATTAAATTGTTAATTCATGGAGAACTTTATCCTTGTACAGCATCTTACTGAAAATTGATATGCAAATAACAATGTATGTGAGCATCTTTCAGACCATTCTAGAACTGTATGAGTTGATCAAATATTTTATAAACTAGTTATGATTCTTTAACATATTCTTTAGATTTATAGAGTTTTTTTTTAAAAAAACCTTATTGGTTCCAGCTCTATTGCTTTTCATAGGACATTTGTACAAGAATAGAAGCATACAGAAGCCACTTCTTAAGGGCATAAGAGGTGTTTAATTACTTTGAACTTTTATGTGCAAGATGTTCGTGTTTAAGTGCAAAGTCCTCTGAAGTTCTTAAAAAGCATAACATGTTGTTTACTTTTCTCTAATGTAACTGCCTGCCATTGCACCTGTATTTTCATTCCATGTTACTTCTCTGTGCTGAAGATGCATACCCCTGTAGCTCTTTCTCTTGCTAAAGAAGACCAATGCAGGCTATACTAATAATCTGAACAGAATAAATCACTTAAGAAAATTATTTGGGTTCCTCTCCAGCCTTACAGCTTCTAACATTAGGGTCAAAAATAAAATCACTACCATATTTCATCTGGATGTAGTGAAACAGCATGCAGTCATTCACTAGATCTGTGTGTTAGTCCTGAAATATTCTTTTTTATGTTCTAATAAATACTTTTCTTAAATCTGAATATTTTGGAGAAACCTCACATGAGAATATTTTCCCAGTTTTAACAAGTAATTACCTTGACAGATTTCTGTTTCCCATTTTAGATTCTGAGTTCCTCTTTTTCACGTACTCTAATTCAATAACATATTCCTTTACCATCATGGTGTTTAGCCTTCTATAGCCCATGAATATATTAGGCATTTTTGACATTGAATATGCATTTGTGCATATTGAATTAAGAATATAAGGAATAGTAGATAAAAATATTTTATATAGTTATCAAAGTCAGAAAAATGTGATAATTCAGTTTCAGTAGCTGTATGCTAGAAGTTGACAAACTGAATGTTTTCTCTTCCAGAAAAAAAAGTATTTGGGCATACCATGAAACCAGTGCTCTCCAGATCTACCATTAATATTCTGCATTCTTACACCTCCAAGGGATAATGACAACTTCGGTTATTTGTCTGGATCAAAATTTATCTAAATTAAAACAACTGCAAAGCTGTGGTCTGTTAGAGAACGCATTTTGCTTGCTGTTGCTATGAGAATGTCAGCAAACTCCATAGCATACTGCAAATAAACATGTTAATCTCCTTCCCGACCCTGCTATAGTACAGCCTCCCATAGCTGTTACAAAAAAAAAGAAAAAGAAGTTTATAAAAGTAGGTAAATGTTAGGTAAAGATATAAGTAAAATGAGAAATCATGGTTTCACTCACAATTTGTGCATACAGTCATCTCTTGTGCTTGTATTTTCCCTGCAGCTCACTTTTCTGCTTCTAATGAGGCTGGGTTTTGCTGTACAAAAAGCAGTGGTTTTTTTTTTTTTGATCAGTGATAATGCATTAAAAATATATATATATACACTATGATGTCCCAAATACATTCCCTTTTTTCCTGCCTTTGCAATATGAAATACCTCCTTCCACATTGGAAAATTTAATTTTTGTGGATAGTTATGATGGCACTTCTCTTTCAGACAAATTCTGACTATTTGCAGTCATTCCAGTTATTAAGATAGAAGTAAAATCCACAAAATAAAAGCCTAAAAGCCCCTAGAATCTTCCTATAGGTATCAGAGAAGAGGTGTATTTGATAAATAAAAATATATTATTTATTTCCTTACTGTTGAAAGTGAATAGGGGTTTGATGTGATCATATGAGGGGTAGTATGGATAGCGTTATTAAATTTCATTAATGTAACTGTTTGTATGAAAATATCTCTGCAGGTATTAAAAGGCTGCTGTCAACTGCTCTAAAAAAAAAAAAGCTTGAGATTCATTCTCCTGGGAGAAAAACTTTATCTTACCATGCTAGATGTGGCAGACAATCAGTTAAAGGCAGTAAACCTGACTAATAGGAGCCTTACAGTCAATTTCTTTTCTGACTTGATTCTTGGGGAAATTTCCAGCTTTCTCCAGGGGTAGAAATATTGTTCTCTTTAAAAGCAAACTGCTGATGCTCAGATCAAGAAGTAGATGTTAAAATGAGACTTGGAGCAGCAAATGATTTGATGGACTAGATCATTGCCTTTTTAACAAACTGCATCATCCTCATCTACAGATGATTCTATAGAAGATAATGGCCAACATTTTAACACTGGCTGAGGTAAATTGAGAAATATTTCCAAGCTAAATTAAACTCAAGGCAGCTTTTTATTGCATTGCCTTTAAGTTTATAACAGCTTGAATTCAAGGAGAGAAAATTAATTTTTATGTATGTATTATTTAGCGTCATCTTTCAAGTAGAGAATACTTTTATGTGAAAGCAATGATCTAGGAAGTAGGACTTTCACATTATTATAATAGTGACTCAGAAAAAGAAAAGATCACTGATTTCTTTCTTCTAAATATTTGTTTCAGATAAGTGTTTTAAATAAATCACTTGTAGAATCCTGATTTAGGGTCTTGTTCACTGTGGAATGAGTGGAATGCACCTCAGAATAGAAAAGCAGCAATATGTTTTATTGAGATAGAATGATAATTTGATACGTTTTAATAAATCTGATGGAATTTAACAATGTTTAACAGAGATTTATCAATGTTCAATGTGATGGCAAGGTTCATCTTATTAATTACTGCATAGAAGAAGTATATGAGGGAGAACTGAATTATGCTTAAGTTAGGATGACTTTGTAGTGGGTCTGGCTGAGCGGGTTTTCCACATAACAGCAGTGGTTTTGTTCTGGGAGCTAGAAGGGTGTTGATAACACCCCCGTGTTGTGACTGCTCCTGAGCAGTGCTCGTGCAGCACCGAGGCTCTTCCCAACATTCCCCCCACAGTGGGATGGGGTGGGCAAGATCTTGGGAGGGGACACAACCAGGACAGCTGACCCAAACTGACCAAAGGGATATTCCATACCATATGACATCAGCTCAGATATAAAGCTAGGGAAAAGAAGGAGGAGAGGGGGGCCGTTCCGTTGTCCTCCAGAGCAACCGCTACATATCTTGGAGCCTTGCTTCCCAGGCAGTGGCCAGACATCGTCTGCTGATGGGAAGTAGAGAATAAATCTGTTATTTTGTTTTGCTTCCATGTGCAGATTTGCTTGGCTTTGCTTCTGTTATTATTAAACTGCTTTTGTTTCCCATCTTATTTTCTGTCCCCTTTTTTTTTGCTCTGCTGAGGAGGGAGAGGGGAAAAGGAGAGGGTGATAGAGCATCTTGGTGGGCACCTGGTGCTCATCCAAGGTTAACCCACCACTCATACCCTCAGATGCTTTTCTATGTGTCTTTACATAAGTACAAGACATTACTTTTCACCAGAAATATTCCTTGAATGCCTCACAGAAATATCCTTAACAGGTTTCATTATAATCAACTAAGTTTCAATACATTTCTTTATTATTAACCCTTTATGATCACGTTCCTCTCAATGCTGTTAAAGTGACAGTTATTTCAATTAGGGCAACACCATGAAACATAGCTTACATCCAGGGACCCCATATGCTACAGTACTTCTAGTTTGAATTTGTATGCACGAAGGACACAAATGTGTTTATTGCAATTTCAGAAAAAATTTACTAATAATGGAGGATACTATCAATAGCCTAGATATTAACCAATATACTGTATGACTTCTTATAAAGTTGTTGAAATATAGCATTTAAAATTTGTATGTCAGCATCTCAAAATTTTTAACCTCATGTATAATACCTGGAAAATATTTAATATCTTTTGACATGAATTTTGCAAGAAAGAACACAAGTTTTCTGGTTTTAAAATGTCATGTTCTAGTAATTTTACCTTTTAACAATCTTTAGAAGCCCTTACAAATTTATGCTCTCTTTAACTCATGTATATTTACCCCTGTTTGAGAAACCATTACCTCCCTAAAGTGACTCATGCTGCATGAATTAAACTAGCATTAATGAATATAAATCTTTAGAAGTGAAGCTCCTGAAGATGGGGTAAATTCTTTACTTCAGCCAATTTTGTTCCCTCATGTGGGGAACCGACCACTGTCTTCGAGATGTCTTTCTAAGACATCGCCCGGACCACGACATCTCATCTATTCCTTTTAGGAGTACTCTTCCCACCTCCTTCAAGTGGCTTACATGAAGATACAAAATTCCCAATAACATTCAGTGCTGACCACCAACTGGACCCTGAGAGGCAGAAATACTTTTCTACCCAATGTCATAAACTCTTTCCTTTAGCATTTTTGTTACAATAATGTCTAAAAACAGTTTAAACTACTCTCTCCTCAGTCAACATTTTTGAACACTGCATCACAGCAAAGAGGATGCGAAACATAATTAAATCAAGATTTTGCAGTCAGCTGCCACACAAGAGCCAGCTGATAAACAAAGACCTGCAAGCCTGCCTTCTTGCTGCTTTGCCTCTTCAAACACACATTAAAGTTCCTAATGCCCCAAGTATACCTTCACCTAACTGCATTTCATGTATTAAAAGAAAAAAGCCTCATTGCCTTATTCAAGAGTTTAGTTATTTAACACTTAGCATTACTTGGAAGGAGGAAGAAAAGGCAGAGGTAGGGGCAAGAAAACTCATCTAATGATATCTTTCATACACTTTAATCTGACTTCATTGACCACAGTTTCATAGTTGTTTATTATGTTTTCTTTTTATAGTGCTGTGGTTTTGATCTTAGGTGTTCAACCCTTTGAGGAGACAATATTGCTGTGTCTCTTTTTTCAGTTGGTTCTATTTTGATTCTTTCCACTATTCCCTTCCTGAAAACAACAACAAAAATACCACTCTCCTTCATACACCATATCTCTAAGATAATTCAAGACTGTTTTCCTCAATTTCCTTTAAACTGGACCAAAACACTAACAAGAATATTCTCTCTAATAAACAGTATTACAGAACCACAGGATTGTCTAGATTGGAAAAAAACCTTTAAGATCATCAAGTCCAATCATTAACCTAACACTGACTAGTCCTCAACTATACCATATCCCTAAGCATTACATTTATATGTCTTTTAAACACCTCTAGGGATGGGGACTCCACCACCACCCTGGGCAACCTGTTCCAGTACCTGATAATACTTTCAGTAAATAAATTCTTTCTAATATCCAATCTAAACTTCCCTTGGTACAACTTCTGGCTATTTCCTCTTGCCCTATGGCTTGTTACTTGGTTGAACAGGCTAATCCCCACCTTTCTACAACCTCCTTTCAGGTAGTTGTAGAGGACAATAAGATCTCCCCTGAGCCTCCTTTTCTCGATGCTAAACAATGCCGGTTCTCTCAGCAGATCCTCATAAGACTTGTGCTCTAGACCTTTCACCAGCTTTGTTGCCCTTCTTTGGATATGCTGTAGTGCCTCAGTGTCCTTCTTGTGGTGAAGGCCCCAAAACTGAGGGGAGTACTCAAGCTGCGGCCTCACCAGCACCAACAATGAACCCTAGACAGACTCCAACATTTACATCTCCTACAATTCCTTCTCCGTTAACAAGTAGCAAGTCCAGGAGCACACCTTCTCTAGTTGGCTCCTTCACCCGCTGCATCAGGAAGTTATCTTCCACACACTCCAAGAACGTCTGGGTCTTTTCCCTTTCCACTGTGCTACATTCCCAGCACACATTTGGGAAGTTGAAATCCCCCACAAGAACAAGAGGTAGTGAACGCGAAACCTCTCCTGACCGCATATAGAGTATATCATCAGTCTCGTCATCCTGACTGGGTGGTGTGTAAAAAAACTCCCACCACTATATCTCCCTTGTTGACCTTCCCCTTGATTCTTACCCATAAACACTCAACCCTATCATCATCATTAAGTTGTAGACATTCATATGCCTCCCTGACATAGAGGGCCACACTGCTGCCTTGCCTTCCTTGCCTGTCCCTTCCGAAAAGTTGGTAGCCATGAACTGCAGCATTCCAGTCACATGAGTCATCCCACCATGTTCCCGTGATGGCAACTATATCGTAGTTTTGTCACTGCAGGATGGCCTCCAGTTCCTCCTGCTTGTTGCCCATGCTGCATGTGTTGGTATAGATGCACTTCAGCTGGGCTAGTTGTCCTGACATTTCTGGAGGGAGAAGCCCTAATTCCCACCAGCCCATTCTCAGATGCTTCCATCCATACCAGCCTATCAACTCTTGTCTCTGCTGCCACACAGATCATGATCCCCCAGCTCCACTGAGACAGCCACCTGTCAGACCTTACTACCACACTGTCCCGCAGGTACTGGCATGCCACTCCTAGGCTTCTCTCTTGCAAGCCTAGTTTTATCCCCATTCCCCTTCAAATCTAAAGACCAGTACTTACAAAAACCCCACAACGCAAGTACCTTAGCAGTGTTTTCCCTAGTGCTCTGGAGCTCTTCACTATAATCTCCTTTCTGCAATGCATCAGAACATTAGCCTCATTTTTATGCCATCAGTGACCATTTTGCTTTTAACTTTCACTTTCTTTTCTTATTTTAACTGAAAACCTAAATTGAGAGGCTTTTAATACTCCTACTTAGTTTCTTTAAATAAAAACTAATGTTAAAAGTGATGCATCAGTGGCATGCATTAATCATAACTAAAAGCTGTGGCCATGGCTACATGAATAAAACAAATATGTTAAGGGCTTCTCTGATGCCCCTTTCCCATTTTCTTTCCTTCTTCTGGATGGTTGAATTTTTCCCCTTCCTTACTCTAAGAGGTCACTTGGGGTTCAATTATGGTAAAGGCTTCAGTATCTTTTACAGCATATACCTCAACCCATTGTTTCTTTGGCTCAACTTCTAATAAAAGGAGGTATTTTTCTCATATCCCTAAGTTGTAATAGAAGATCCTTGAATTAGTGACAAAAATAAAGCAGGAGCAGGAAATAATCAGTAATATAGCACACCACTGGCCCATGATAAAGTTATAAGTTGTGACATTTCAGTACATACTCTTAACTGCAGGACACCTATGGGAAGCTGAGTTCTTTCTACATTGCTCATCCAGTATATTGTACTACATTATTTCAGTGAGGTGAAGAAAGGCTTTTTCCTACCAATTAAAAGAGCATGGAGGTCTATCCCTACTTTTCTTTCTATGAGGAAAATAGAGTAAGTCTCTCTTGTATTATCCCTCCCAACACTTCAGATCCATCACCTGCACACGTAGGAGCAAATAAGATGTGGGTAAGTTTAGGACCGTGTCAAGAAGACTGTTGCTTGTGTTTAATAGAACCAATGTTGTTTAATATATACATAAATGATATTGACAGTGGCATTGAGTGCACCCTCTGCAAGTTTGCAGATGATATCAAGGTAGGGGGTGCAGTTAATATGCCAGAGGGATAGGATGCCATCCAGAGGGACCTGGATAGGCTGGAGAGGTCTGACCAGATAAATCTTAATAGGTTCAACAAAGCCAAGTGCAGGGTCCTTCACCTGGGCAACCAGCATTGTCAGTATAGGCTGGGAGAGGATATACTGGAGAGCAGCCCTGTGGAAAGGGACTTGGGGGTGCTAGCAGATGAAAAACTGAATATGAGCCACAAATGCACAATCACAGCCCAGAAGGCCAATCACATCCTGGACTGCATCAAAAGAACTGTGGCCAGCAGACCAAGAGAGGTGATTCTGCCCCTCTACTCTGCCCTGGTGAGATCTCACCTGGAGTACTGTGTCCAGTTCTGGAGCCCCCAGCAAAAGAAAGATGTGGACATATTGGAGCATGTCCAGAGGAGGACCAAAATGATCAGGGGAATGGAGCATCTCTCATATGAAGACAGGCTGAGAGAGCTGGGGTTGTTCAGTCTGGAGAAGAGAAGGCTCTGAGGGGACCTTATAGTGACCTTGCAGTACCTGAAAGGGGCCTACAGGAAGGCAGGGGAAGGTCTATTCACAAGGGATTTTAGTGATAGGACAAAGAGTAATGGTTTTAAGCTCGGAAAGGATAGATTTAGGCTGGATATTACAAAAAATTTCTTTAACACGAGGGTGATAGAGCACTGGAATGGGCTGCCCAGATAGATGGTGGAGGTCCCATCCCTGGAGTTGTTCAAGGTCAGGCTTGATGAGGCTCTGAGCAACCTGACCTAGGTAGAAATGTCCCTACTTGAGTAGGGAGGTTGGACCAGATGACCTTTAGAAGTCCCCTCCAGCCTAGAACACTCTATGATTCTATTCTATGATAATTCAAGTTTGCCAGAACCAGGAATACAGTTTGAAAAGAACTGCAAAGTTTTGAAAGGTAGCTTTGTTTCTCAACAAATAAATTAAATCATACCAAAGAGATGTGTGACAAATAGACATGTAATGTCTTACCTCAAAACAATCAAAGCATTTTCCAGGCCTCCGAATTATACTAAAGCAGAAGAATGAACCTAAATTTCCTCATACCCAGGGAATACCATTATTTTCTTACTGAAAAACACTAAGATTTTAGCTGCTGTATTGGTTATGGGGAAGAATAATGCTCAGAAGAGACTGCCTTTCCATCTTGGTCTTAGGTGACTTACTTGGCTGGCAAGATTGCCAATTTCTTACTCTGCCTAACCTAATGATCAGTAGAGTATCCTGCTCATCCAACTAATGGAGCAGACTTTGACTAGAAATTCCCAAATATGAGGTTAATGACAGTGAAATGCCTGAAAATAATTTTTGTTATAGTGAATTGATACTATCTGAGAGAAAAAAAACATTGCCTGAATATTCTGTCTGATGAGCTCCACAGATCCTCCCTGTAGTACTGTCCACACAACTGTTACCCTTGACAATAAATTCAGGCCTGACTGGAAAGTATAAACACGGACAATTCACTGAGTTGGATGAAGTAACACCACTTTGCTGTAATTTAAAATCTATTGGACTACCTAAGAGTGCATAATTACTAATTGACTGAAGGGATAAAGCCAGTCTTAATTTTGGTGATTATAACTGTTAATTTACTGCTTGTATATGTGCCTTGTCAGAACTGGAGACTGAAGTCTTCCACTAAGATAAAAAAATGATATTAAGTGGCCACTAAACTTAGTTGGGTATTGGCTAGATGGCCTAGCCAAAAGAAGGAAATGTATACAATTACATTTGCACCCCTTCTTCAGGCCTACTCTGATAAAGGCTTTACCAATATGAATTCTGAGTAGTTTAAATTCTCTGTGACAGGGTTGCCATGTGGACTCTTGTCTACTGTTAACTTGAATCAGACTGTCAGCAAAGCAACTTTTTGCTTACAGCAAACAGTTTGATGGAATTATAGATCTCCATCAAATTTGACAGATTTGAATTGCTGACCTAGAAAGGAAAACATTCATATTCCTCTACCAATTCTCAAAGCCATCCCATTTTTTTATTACAATTTTAATTAAACGTGGTGGGAAAAGGATTCTAAGACTTGGTTCACAGCACTCCATTATGTACATTTTTGCCTTCTTAAACATGGCTGTTTTTAAGACTTACAGTACAGCAAATGTCGCCTATATTTATAGGGCAGACACCACATGAAAACCATACAGATATGTGCTATTACCTGCAGTAAAGGATATGCCAACAGAAAGGAGACCTAGAATAGCAATATATAGGAAAAGACAAAAGAACTTAAGTATTAGTCTGAAAAATTTACAATGTGAACCTCCCAAGGTGAAGCCTACTGAAATCAGCTGATGCCCACTTCTTCTTAAGTTCCTTACAGATGACATCCAACTAGAGCAGCTTTCTAGTGGTCAGTGAAGCTAGCCAATGATTCATACTTTTATATAACTCTGTAATATTAAATGTCTTGCTCTTCTCTCTTATTTCTGCAAACTAAACTAGCTAAAAACCAGCTAAGTTCCTTCCTTGGAATTTTTTTACAATTTATATTTTAATATTTTAAAGAAAATATCAAAGCAAAGTTTTAAAAAAGGACTGTATACTCAAGAATTCTTAAGTTGGGCAAGCTCTTGATGAATAGGTTCTAAAAAAGGTGAAGTGTCTTGCAAATGCATCATTAGGAAGTGAGGAAAATGGAGAACAAAATAATATTTTTAAGAAAAACTAAACAATAGTGGTCTTAATCATGCACAACCATAGTAATTAACTATAACTAAACAAGTGATCAGCTTTTTTCTTGAAATTCAAACTCTAGTTGTAGGTTAAAAATTAAGAAGAAAACATTGGTTTAGTAAAATTGCAATTATATGGCCAATCTGCCAATTGGAATACTTTTTCTAGTTCACCAAAGGTGTTACAAATCACAATACTAAGGATCTTGCTTCTAGGAATTTGTTATCTCCATGCAGACTCCATCATCATGCAGACACCATTATCACTGTTGTTTTTCATATGGCTAATAATGTTACTGATTTGTAAGAAAATATTTCTGTTTTATCCAGCTTCTCATTTTCATCTCCAGCTGTATGAAAAACATCCTTTTCATTGATTATGCCAGATAAAATACAGTATGTAGACCCTTTATTAATAAATACATAAAATATAAAAGCCATTCCCATTGTGATGTATATATTATAAAAAAGACACTCCCACTGTGTTGTATAACTATCCATACATATAATCCAAATGCAGACCTAGATGTGTTGCCCTTCAACACTCTAGATATTTCCCCAGTCCTGCTTAGAATTCTTCTACTATGCCATTTTCTGTTGTTGCTGATTGCAGGTAGTTGATGGAAGATGCTGTGTTTATGAGAATTCTCAGTGTTTATATTTTGCTATTGAAGCTCGGCAAGTAAGAGATGTTTGTGTTCTGGGAAACTGTCATGCTGATTCAGCCATCGTCATTTTATGCTGCCATCAGTTGCCTGATCACACAGGCCAACATTGAACTCAACAACAGTTCTAAAAAGGAAAAAAGGAGGGTAATTGTAATCAGTGACTCCCTTCTCAAAGGAACTGAGGGCCCCATATGCCGGCCAGACCAACACCACAGGGAAGTCTGCTGCCTCCCTGGGGCCGGGGTCAGAGATATTACTAGAAAACTCCCTAGTCTGGTACTGCCATCAGATTATTACCCCCTGTTGGTTATTCAGATTGGTAATGATGATGCCACAGAGAGAAGACTGAAAACAATTAAAAAAGACTTCAGGGCTCTGGGGAGATCACTTGAGGGCTCAGGAGCCCAAGCGGTGTCCTCTGCCATCCCTTCAGTAGCAGGGAGGAATACTGAAAGAGGCAGGAAGACCCACTTGATTAACATGTGGCTGAGAGGCTGGTGCCACCAACAGCATTTTGGGTTTTTTGAACATGGGGA